>JAMAKE010000227.1:0-22787 GCA_023628695.1 Nectriaceae sp. PG4201
TATTAAATAAAGAGGCTTAAACTCTTCTTACTCTTTAAGCCCTTTAAAGGGATTTAAATCTTTATATTTAATAGGCTATTAATATTTATAATATCTTTAAGATAAGGCTATGTTGCCAATGCCAAGGGATTTCTTCTTAAGTTAATATTATCTTTAACTTATGCTTACTATTTAATTTAAAGGAATAAATAATTATTCGCTTTATTCTTAACTTAGATTTGCAAGGGTTTCCCCCTTAGATTGCTAATATAAAAGAAATAGCTAATTAACTATTAGCTAACTAAGAGGCATAACTTATTAGCTAGCGCTAGACTTTTAACTTTATATAATAATAATTAAAGCTTAAGATGCATTTTTCTTATAAATATAATTATTAAAGAGCTAAATGCAAAGATTTAATTATTATTTGCTAATAGTTTATACTTATATAAAATATAATTGCAAAATATAATATTAACTTAATAGAAATCTTTAACTTTAATAAGACTAGCTTTATAATAAGTATAATTATAAGTAAGATAGTTATTATATATATAGAAAGGCAAGGAAACTTAAAATTAATTTAGCTTAGAAATTAAGAATAAGTTATAAGTTAATTATTTAAGCTATTAATATAAAAGGCTAAGCTATTTAGCTATTTATTATAGTTTTAAGCTAATATTACCTTATTAATTAATATAAAAATAATAACCTTTTAAATAATTAAGCTATTATTATAACCTTAAATAGCTAAATTAATAATAATATAAGATTAAAATAGCTTTAACATTTTAATTAATATATAAAGACTTAATAAATTAATTATTATTAACTATTAATTCTTAATAGGCATAAGAGCTATTAATTAACCAATTTTAAGACTTATTATAAGGAAAATACTATTATTATACTCTATATATTACCTTATTTATCTCAATTACTTTAGCCTCTTAATATTAAGTGCTTTAAGCTACTTAAAAAGGCATATAAGCAGCAAATTAAGCATTTAATTAAAAGCTTTATAACTTACATTTTAAAGACTAACTTCTTCTTAGCTTTCTATACTACCTACCTAGCTACTATAATAAAAGCAATATTAAGAGAGGTTTTAAAGGGGTTAGCCTAGCCCCTCTAGACCTAGAAGTAATTATCTCAAAGCTTAATATAAAACTATAGACTTCAATACCTATTGAGAAAGAGGCTAGCCTTCCTAAACCTTAAGTCTCAATAACTCTAAGGACTATTCTTAAGGCTAACTCTCAATCTAAATATCTTAAAAGACAAATTAAAAGGCACTAAAGCAGCTCTCCTGCCTCTATTTTAAAGGCATTAAAGTCATTTTCTAAGGGAATTAAAGTAATAATGCATAAGATAGCATTATTAAAGTCTAAGATCTAAACTCTTTAATAGTCAAATGAGACCCTTAATAAGCATTATATAGCAAAGCGAACTTAACTGCAGAATAAAGGGAAGATAACTATAGAGAAAGGAAGAGATATAATTAATTAATTAAATGCTAATGCGCAGCTATAAGCCGAATTATCAGCGAGAAGGGGTCGAGAGGGGGGGGCTCAGCTAAAGGAATAATATTATAGAATTTGCAGAAGGCCTGGTCATAATGCAAGGACTTATCAAGAGGCTATTGAGCTATCTAAGGAAGAAGAAAGTGATTAGTTTTAATTGATTAAATGCTTGGTTGTGTTTTTATCTTTAGTCTTGTCTTTAGGGTGAGGAAAAGTGCGACGCTCGCTTGTCTGCGACGCTCGCTTATCAAGTACGTTACTTAATATTAATTTAACAAGTAATATCTTTTCAATAGCAATATAATTAAGTTTTAAGAACTTAATAAAGAGCTATAATATAATAAATACTTAGCTTTAAGCAAGCTCACTGTCCACCAATCATAACCTTGCAGTCTAAGTAGATTTTCAGATGTTCTCAACTAAAGGTCAGAATCTGCAATTTTCAAGATCCCCTTTCCAAAGTTCCTCCCCGTGAAAATGCCTGCCAGTCCCTCGGGTGCATTCTCGATGCCATCCGTTACATCCTGGAGAACCTTGAATTGCCCTGAAGCAACCAAAGGCGCAACTTGGCTAATCATAGCCTCGTACTTGTCTTTGGCCAAGTCGACGATGAAGCCCTCCATCTTGATCTGCTTGTTGGGGAGCAGCCAGAAGTTCTTGATGCCGTACAGATCCTCCGGTTTGTCATGGTAAATGGCCATCTACAACTGATTAGACAGTCGAGACTTTTTTTTTTGGAAGCTTGTCATTGAACTTACCGTTCCGCAAGCGACAACGCGTCCTTTTGGCCTCAAGGCCACCAGCGCCGCGTCCAGCTGTGGACCGCCAACGCCATCCCAGTAGATGTCAATTCCATCATGCGCCAGCCTTTTCAATGCTGCTCCAGGTTCCTCGGTCTTGTAGTTGAATGCGCTGTCAAAGCCCAGCTCGTTGACCACAAAGTCGATCTTGGCCTGACTCCCTGCTGATCCAATGACCTTCAGCCCTTCGGCCTTGGCAAGCTGTCCAACTAGCTGGCCGACCGGCCCAGCCGCCGCGCTGACGAAGATGGTTTCCCCTTTTTTGGGCTGTCCAATGTCATACAAGCCTTGAAAGGCTGTGGCACCGGGCATGCCTAGCACGCCCAGGAAGTATGATACGTCCAAACCGTGCGGGTTGTCAATCTTGGACGTGCCAGCCTCTTCAAGCTCGTTCCCTCTGAAAACCGCGTACTCTGCGTTTGGGCCGTAGAAGGCCTGGACTAAGTCGCCGGTTTGGTACTCGGCGGACTCGGTCCGGATGACCTTGCCAACAATGGCGCTGACAACGGGGGTGTTAACATCCAAGGCGGGAATGAAATCCTCGATGGCAGGGTCGCGCGTTCGGTCGCGAATGTAAGGATCAAAGGACGAGTAAAGGACTTTGAGAAGAATTCCGCCCTCTAGCGGCGTCGTGTTGAGGTCCAGAGGGCGGTCCTCAACGACGAGATGCTCTCCGGGAATAAGATAAACGTCTGGGATCTTCTTGTAAATAAAGGATCGGTTCAGTATGGGTGCCATTGCGGAAGAGTTTCCTCTTTTCAAAGTGCTGTAACTGTATTGCTCGGTGGGGGACCATTCAAGTCTTGCGGATACTATTTATGCTTAATGTTAGACATGATTCGGAAATGAGGTGATCGCGTTGAACGATTTCTAAGCAGGATGTCTTACAAATGTAGCAGCCTCAGACATACAGCGAGAACTACACTCGTCAGCTCATGGCGCCGCCACATTTACCCAGACACGGCTTTATGCTGCATCAATTCTTGGCATTAATAATAAACAATGCGGGGAGATAAATAACGGCTCCCAATTCCCATGTCAAATCAAGTCTGACTGGTCAAATACGCTATCAAAGATAGACGCTTGTTACATCATCAATTCGCGGGTTTGTAACATTGGGCTGTCAATACTATTGCCCGCAACGCACCAAGCGCCACAGACCAAGAGGCAGCGCACTAAGCACCATGGAAGCTCCGGTAAAGAAAACAATTCCCGTATATCTACCAAGCCCGTATGTCTCGGTGGACACAGCCTGAGCCAATAGATTACCGCTGATGGGTCCTGCAAGAACATTGCCTATCCCTTTGCCAAAGCAAAACAGGCTGAAAATAAACGGCGCTGTCGTGGTGTCGCTGCTCACAGTCGTAACCATTCGTGCCCACATGGCCACGTAGCCAGCGCCGAAGAAGCCGTAGAGTAACACAAACATTACAAGCAGCGGCAGAGAGCGAGCGAATCCCCAGAGTGCAAAGACTGCGGCGGCTGAGATGGCTGTGGATGCCGTCGTGAGCATGTTGAGTGAGACTCTGCGGTCGGAGAGCAGGCCGAATGTGAGTTGTCCCGCGACCTGGGAGACGCTCATCAACGCCAAGAGCAAGGCGCCTTGTACGCTTCTGAGGCCGAGAGAGGCGGCGTATGAGGGCACGTACAACGACGGGAAGAAGTAACCCATGCCTTGCATGAGATTGGAGACGGAGTAGACCCAGAAAAGAGGAGCCCGGACGAAGCTCCAGTCTGTACCTGGACTGCTGCTATGCGAGGCGATTGGGAGGCGTCCCTTAAGCAAAGGTATCAGAGGAGCCGTTAAAACGAACAGCCCCACGGCGGTAACCCGTAGTGTAGTCCTGTAGCCATTCCGGTCCAGCAGGGTCTGGATGAGAAAGGGCATGGCTGCTCCAGAAACGCCCGAGGCGCTGCACAGAAGGCCGTAAGCCATTCCACGGCGGGCGATCCAGTACTCGTTCACCATGTTGAGGATAGGGTAGTAGAATATCAAGAATCCCAGACCATAGGCTACACCTTGAGTAAGAACGAGTGTCTCGACGCTGGAGCAGAAGGAGGCGAGGGCGATTCCGAGTAGGCAAATTGGCCCTATTAGTTGGTGTCAGCCAGAATATGTCGAAACCAAAATGTCCGTACTCACAGCCAACCCAAATCATTTGTCTCTGTAACCGCTGAAAACGGTTGATAAATGGGGTGATCAGGGGAGCTCCTAAATAAGACATGCCCGAGGCGACAGTGCCCACGACTGAGATGTAGCGGCTGCTGGCAAACTCGGGTTGTTTGGAGTAATAATTCTGAAAGACGCCGAAGGAGAGAGGAAACCCTGGATACCTAGCATCAGAATTCTATATAAGTCGTAAGGGTCAGTCTGCTACAAACCCCATAGTAGAGCTTCAAAGACAAATGCCGCACCCAACAGCTTCCACGCAGGCAGTCCTCGATCGACAGGCGCAAGTTGAAATTCGGGGCCTCGAGCTTCCTCTCTTGGGGGCTCGGGAGTGATCTCCCTCCCTTCATCATCGCGCCCTAGCCTCTGGGAAGGCGTAGTCATTTCAATTGAACTCATTGTCGGCTTGTTGATGATGCGAAATACTATGCTGGGGCTATACAGGCTGCGTAAACTCTGTTCTCATCAGAGTTGGGGTTGGATAAAAAGTGAAGGCTGTAGATTGCGGATAAAGCCGGGGTTCTTAAAAAGCCAGTGCTGGATACAGTCACATGACGCTAGGACGCCGCCTTGTGGCCGGGCCGGCAGTTATCACTTTAGTGTTCTCTCTTGTGGTTGTCCTTTGGTGAGTATATGTAGAGGGCCAGTCTGGCGACTACCTGAGTATGAAGCATGTCTCAATTTAGAGGATAATAGCCGTGTCAGATAACTTTCTTTCATACGATTAATATCTCTTGATTATTTATTTCAGTTTTTAATTACGCTCATAATTATTCTACCGGCTCGAGTTTGCTTTTTAAGTAAAAGGCTTATAAAGGACGACCGAGACTGTTGCAACGGATGCGACAACTCTCCTGTGTAATAATTCCCCAGCGGTGCGGACGAGGTGGCCGAGATTGTAGACTCCCATGCAATCCAAGCGAATTTCTTCGAGAAAGCCATGTTGTTTATTGTTGCTGTCGTCTGTAACTGAGTACACTTCCAATCTCCAAGACCTCCCGCTCTCCGTCCTGCATCTGGACTACGGTAGGCTAAGTTCGGTTCCGTCTCAGCTGCCATCGAAGCAAGATGAGGTATGCAGTCCACCGGGCCAGTTATTGTCCTAAAGAGAGGATCCGGCGCCATTAGTTGTCTTTTCCGAGCTTGGAGGTGGCGTTGATGATGCCGGGCCACTTGTTGAGCTTTCCCAGGAATCCTCTTCAAGGTCCTCATCCGATTCATCTATCGACAGCAAAATCGACTCTGACACCGCAAATACTGCGATATTTTCGAGGCTCAGTGTGTTATTAAAGCTCAGCTAGACGACAACGCGACAGCACTCATGGCGACTCGCGATGAAGCCACAGCAAGGGTTCAAGGTCCTATTTATCCCCTGCATAACGGACGTTCTTTTTAAGTGCTATTAACCTCGGACTTGCTAGAGTTACCCGCACAACAAAACATCACTTTCAACTCCCTTACCTTGAATCATGCTGCTCAATTAGCCGACGACGCTTGGAGACGCCACTTAACCCTCGGTCCAAATTCTCCTACTCCAAATTGGCCTCTCGAAGCATCTGTCCCTCATATTCATCCGTCCCTCTCTCTTGATCTCGAAACCATTCGTGTTTGCTCTTGATATAATATGATCGGTATTCGGCGTCTTTGGCCCCAGTGCTGACAAAGGCCTCTCAATCCCCCCTGGCTTGTCTCCCTGAGATGTCTTGAGTCACATGTTCAGATTGTAAAACTGCCTTGGGAAATGACTTACCTCCTGCTCGCTCTACCTCGAAGCTTCTTTGACTTACGCATCTTGGGCTTTGGCAAAGCCTCACTTTCAAGGTTCGCATATCCGACCCAAACCCCAAGCATTGCCGCTCATTCCACTTGCCAAGTTCGCTGCCGTTTGCTCTGCTGCCAACAGTGCAGATTCTCTGCACCTCGTTTGTGAGCGACACGGTGAACTGGTCCACGTCGATGCCAATCCTGGCGAACTCGTTCCTGTACTCTTGTAGATAGACGCGGTGTAGCTACCCGCGTCTATCTACATGCGCTTCCAGGTAAGGGCCAACAGGTTGCGCATTGCTGTTTTGGCCTTGATCAGCGCCGCCTCGGTCGCTCGGATCGGCACCGTTCCGGACGCCTTTGCTCGGTTGTCGTTGATTCTTTTCTGGCGGAGCTTTTTCCACCGGTGTTCCTTTGCTAGCTGCTTCTGGTCTTCTTTCGATGGCTTCGTGATCTGCTTCGTGACCCCCGAGCTCGCTGTATTGTCCGGCTTTCCTACCGTGCTCTTGCCCTTCCCAAGACCGCTCGGAACAACGTACTGAGTGGGCTTGCAGCACAATCTGCCGGATGGGCGGAGATCCAGCCGCCGAGCCAAGGCGCGTAGTATCGTGCTCCCGAGTAATAGAACCCATCCTCCAGATCCCGCTATTTGGTTGCACCGCGGAACCGCTTCGGCCTCTGCGAGTCCTGCATCTGGAAGTTGATGTTGCCATAGGCCCAGTATTCCTTGTATGATACCAAGACTCCATCCATGTCCACTTCGATAGCGATAGCGTTGAGGTGGTCATTGACCCGATAACGGGCAAGGCGGCGAGGATGATCACCATCAGTCCAGTTTTCAATGAGCGCGATCCGACCGTTTAACCCATGAGCACGGAACGTCTCGCCTTGCAAGGCCACCGCTGCTCCGTCGCCAGCGTACATGCGGAAAAGCTTGTGGTCTCCTAGGCATACCCACTCCTTGAGCTTCCTTGGTGACGTTGCAGGACCGCCCTGGCTCTCCTGCCGCTTGATGACCTTGCTGATCCTCGTCCCGCGGCCGTCGCAAACAGGTATTTACCCCTCTGCTTGCGTCTCATCGGTTCCGAGTCCCCTGGGATCCGGTTTGAATTGCAATTATCCTTTAAGCGAAAATGCTCTAGCTACTTCTGGCCCTTCAATGAAGCGGATGTGTTAGAGGTACCAGTCATTCTCAAGTTTCTGGTTTGATATGACCCTATGCTAAGTGCTAGCCTGGTCCTTGAACACGCTCTAAGGGGCTGTTTACTGCGCGTCATGGTTGGCTCGCTCAAGTCTCTACTCAGGGATCCGGCCGTCAATGGGACAAGCTAGTACGCAATGCATGCAGGCAGTGCTCGCCACTCGGCATTCGGCACTTGATTCTGCACTGAAACCCCGCGCATTAACGAGCAACATCCCAATGCTGGGCTCATGTGCTGGCAGATTCCTGCCAAGGCTAGCGTCGCTCCGGCTGCGGAGTTTTGTGCGCACTGCTGGTTCGCCTGACGATAATGACGAAATAAGCCAGCAGAGGCGACGCAAATCAGTCGGACAGCATCGAGAGAGCCAATCCGCTGTCTTCTTCGTCTCGCCCATGAAACTTGAAAGTGCCTCGCTCATAATAATATAATAGACTTGTGTAAATATCTGTTGCTAGTTGGCGCCTCTGAAATTGAATATATTTGCCTCGGTCCCTTTATTTCTACTATCTGTTCATCTCCATCTCTTCCAAAGTCAGCCTGCTATTGTTGGCTCTTTTTTCTATCCACCCTTGAGTGTCCTCAAAATATACCACCATGGAAGCTATCTATCAAGCTCAATCGAAGTTTAGGCTCGACCGCGGCCTGAGTAAGATCAGGGCCGTACCGAACAAAAACTACAAGCGACACGGTACCAAGTCCTACGTCTACCTTCTCAATCGGTTTGGATTTGAACCCACTAAGCCCGGTCCTTATTTTCAAGCGCATCGAATTCATCAGCGGGGGCTCGCCCACCCTGACTTCCATGGTCCCGTGGGCGGACGTGCTTATAGGACAAAGTTTTTGTCGAAGAAGTTAGATGCCGATGGGGCCCAAACTGGAGAGGTAACTGCAGAGGACCAGCAGTCTGATTCCGAGTACTTATGCGAGGTATCCGTTGGTACACCAGCTCAAACGCTCATGCTGGATTTTGACACTGGATCCTCGGACCTTTGGGTGAGTATTCCTGGGTCAATATCTGAATGCACAATGCTGACGAGGCATCTAAAGGTTTTCTCAACAGAATTAAGCCAGAGCATCCAGAAGGGCCACACTGTCTTCGACTCTGCATCTTCCTCATCGTTCAAGAAGCTCACCGACAAGACTTGGAAAATCTCCTATGGCGATGGCAGTTCCGCATCTGGAGATTGCGGCTCGGATAATGTTACCATTGGTGGCTTAACTATTAAGAATCAGACTGTTGAGCTCGCATCACAACTCGCCCAGCAATTCGTTCAGGGCACTGGCGATGGTCTTCTTGGATTGGCTTTTCCACAAATCAACACGGTCGTGACCAACGGGCAAGTCGACCCGGCCGACACTCCTGTCGCCAACATGATGAGCCAAGGTGACATCCCCAAGGACTCTCAGCTCTTCACCTCGGCGTTCTATAGCGAACGGGATGCTAATTCACCAGAGTCATTCTACACTTTCGGCTACATTGACAACGACCTTGTCTCGAGTTCCGGACAGGACATTTCCTGGGCCAACATCGACTCTTCCCAGGGGTTCTGGATGTTCCCATCTGCTAGCGCCTCTGTGAACGGCAAAGCCATCGAGCTTTCCGGCAACACGGCCATTGCCGACACTGGCACCACCTTAGCCCTGGTTTCAGACCAAATTTGTGAAGCGCTCTACAATGCCATCCCCGGGGCAACCTATGACTCAAGCCAGCAGGGCTATGTCTTCCCTATTAGCACAAAGGCAGAGGACCTCCCAGAGTTCAAGGTTGCAGTTGGGGATAAGGAGTTTGTGATCCAGCCTGAAGACTTGGCTTTTGCACCTGCGGGCAACAATAACTGGTATGGCGGAA
Organism: Nectriaceae sp. PG4201; assembly: GCA_023628695.1. Taxonomy (NCBI): domain Eukaryota; kingdom Fungi; phylum Ascomycota; class Sordariomycetes; order Hypocreales; family Nectriaceae; species Nectriaceae sp. PG4201. The sequence continues at coordinate 9,288 of JAMAKE010000227.1, forward strand.
TTCAGTCGAGGGGAAGTATGGCCTTTGATATTTTGGGCGATGTTTTTCTGAAGTCCGTCTACGCGGTGGGTCTCCTCCAGGTTGAAAACGTTGAGAAGCGTGCTAAATGTGAGCTAGATTTGGGACCAAGGCAACCAGCGATTTGGAGTCGTTCCAAAGATCCAAGCAAATCAGAATTTGGAACCCTCTGCCACCCAGTAGGGGGTACACATGCTCTATGTCGAGAAGGCTTTTAGAGTACCTATGATATTGATGATACTTGTTACTTAATCCTTTATTTGCAGTACTGGTATGCAATATGCTTGTAATATCTGGAAGATTAAGTATTGTATTTGCTCATTATTATGCATGATTTCATTATTATACATGCCGCCTAGTTTTTTTTTTTTCAAGTGCCATTAGAACCAACCGCATGGCGTTGCTAGGAGCGCGTTTTACCTCACCCAGCCATGACAAATGAGAATTAGGAGCCACAGGGTTTGAGTATAGCCACCTAACAACATGTATCTCAATGTCTACAGCACCAATGGATGTGGTGAGCTAGATGAAAGCTGTCAACCAACAAAACGGGGGCATAGTGACTTAGGCGTACATCAGAGTTGACGGGTCATGGAGGTTTAGCTACGATCGTTTACAAGAGTCCAAACAACACGGAATGCTTGGTCTAGACTTACGTGAACATAAAGACCCTGGCACCAGAGCCAACATCAGGGTCATAGGCCGCGCTGACTTCGAGGTCGAACTCAGATTGCAGACGACTACCAGTATAGCAGAGAAATCAAAATTCATACACATGATATGTTGGCATACTATCAAGCTATTACGTTCCCTAAAAAGCGGGAAGCTGAAGGCATCTTAATATCTGTAGCACTATGCTTCTGTTATTTGATGACATGTGCGCTTTGAACTGAACCCAGCAGGAGAATGGGAAATAATGGGAAAGTGGACGGTCTGTGTGTATTGCTGGACTTCTGAATCTGCAGCCAGAGGCGTTTGTAAAAGCATTACTTGACTTATAAAGTACCCATATTCTTCACTAAGAATCGTTCCACGCGGTTGGTTGAAACCCTACGCTGGCTAAGAGGCCCTGGTGTTCCTTCAATCTCCTGCCGGCATAGTTGCCCGGTTCCTCGATGAACAAATAGTTCTCTAGCATTTCATTGGCCATTGGGACAGGGAAGAAGCTCTCGTAGGTTTCCGAATCAATGGATTTGAACGTTCCCCGGTTCCTAGGTATCTCATCAAACTTAGAGATGACGCGGGTCAGGGTGTAGTGCCTAGCCGCGGCGAGAATGTGTTTTCCTAGGTTCTGCATGCCGCTCTTCATAGCTGCAATGACATATTTGCCTGATCGTTATTAGCATTTCGTGGTGTAGTCAAAGATTGCGAATCAGCTTGCTCATATCAACGTCGGTATCGAAATGAAGGGATGGGGCATTGTTGTTAACTGGATAGTAGAGGTTATAGACTCTATCGCATCCCTCTTTAACATCTATAAGCGCATTGAAGTTAATCATGAAGTAATTAATTTGGAAGAAAAGAGGTACATCCTTACAACGGATGTGTCGCTCAACATCGGCCGTCATATCGAAATGGAGGACATGCAACAAGCGTCCGTTTGTGGAATCTGTAATATGCAACAAAGAGGTTGTCATTGCATTTCTTGTGATACTGAGAATGCTGCGGGTATTTTAATATCTTGTTGGATAGCGTACGGTCAATTCGATCTAGGCCCTAGCGTTCAATCGAGTGTAGAGCCCAAATCTGATCCTTCAAATTCATCCCGGATCCCCTCCGCCCCCTCTTTTTCCGAGAGGGGTTTTATGTCATCTCACGCCCCCTCTGACTAAGGTCAGGATATCGATCTATCAGAGGTTTCGTAATACAGGGTCACAATCCAACATATCTTTTTGTGATTCTCTTTGAGTAATATCATGATATTTACTTATAGATGGGTAGGCATCTCGAAAGAAACATACGCGAAGCTCCGTAGCTTGCATATTAGTGCATGGTATCTTTCGTGACAGAACAAATAGACGTAGGCCTTTATAGCAGCAAGAGTATTTATAGAGCTAACTAAGATTTGAGCATTTTTATTGCTGAAGTCCTTAGCCTGCCGTTTAAGTAGCACAATGATACCATACAATCAATATGTCTCTTAAATAGTAACACTTATTATAGTAATAACACTAAGAACAAAAGGGATAGCGAGACATGCTCGCTCCGGCCCCCTGCCGCCTAAGGACCAGGGTGCGGCCGACGTGGAATTCTCGGAATAGTAATCCATCATCCCCAGCGAGCGGATCCTATCCCGCCAGACCGGGGGGTCGAAGTACTCCTTCGGGATAGAGGAAGAACAGTTCTGCTCCACGCACGCCGATGCCGCGTCAAGAGTCGCCTCTCGCGGGAGCATGCAGAAACAGTTCCTCGTCCTGCTGCGGCAACCCTGCGAGACCACCCAAAACAACATGCAATCCTGAATGCAGCTCGGCATGCTTGCCGACGAGAGGACGGCCACCCGTCCTGGGCAAGCGCCGGCATACCATTCCTCTAGATCATACCAGCAATTATCTTCGTCCGATGGGCCGCTGGGAGCATAGGAGAGGGGCGTGACGGCTTTGGAGCAGAGGCAGTTCGTTGTCATGCTGGATGTTAGGCAGCCGAGCTGGGCAGGGCTCAACTGTTCGGACGTAATGCAGTTCGCCTCTGCACAGGAGGGGAAGTTTGTGAGGTCGACTTGCTCATCACCAGAGACGTATTGTCCGTCGCCGTAGCCGAATTCCTCGTTGCCAGTTTGTCGCGAGTTGAGAACTGGCGTGGCTTGGCAGATGGTACGCAAGAAGATCATCGAAAAGAAGACAGCCTCGATGACTGTGAGCTGCTTGTGGTGCACGAGACGTCTCATTGTGGCCAAACAGCGGTTGATGTTGATGAGTCGGTGCCAAATTCTGCAATGATGGGAGAGAAGAAGCCCTAGTATGGAGAGTTAGAGGGTGAGGGAGAACAACACCTCAGGGTTAATGGCCCAGCACATTCCCACGAGCAATGAGTAAGCAGATGTGTTTTTATCAATATGCCTAACGCCTGCAGCCTGCTATAAATATTTTCCCACACCGCGGAAAACAAGGCTGTCGAGTATTCTGTGGTCGACGTTAAAGCGCCCGCTCCGAAAAGAGGAAAGGGAGCGGCCCAAACCAAGGCTCTCCGCCACCCCCGCGACACCTTGTGTCAGCCCGCGGGCTGATTATTAACGGATGGGATGCCTCTGGAAGCCTAAGGCGCCGGGAAAGGAGTTGAATGCTAGGGGGAAAAAGCCCGCATGATTCCCACCAGAACGTGGTTTGGATTCCGACTATCTCAGAGTTCATCATCACAGTTATTATTGAGGTGGCAGGAGTCAGTCATCGTCAGAATACCCCATGCACGCGACTCAGAGCTCTCGCTCTCTTGTTGCTTTTCTTGCATCTCCTCTTCCAAGGGTCGTCCGCTTCCGATGTCGACTTTGACAGCCTCCCCGAATGCGCTTGGCCCGACTGCTTTCCCTATCATTCGTCCCGCATCGGCTGTCCAGAACTCTCGACGGACTGCTTCTGCGGCGCCAAAGTGCCAGTGAACTGTACTGCCTCCAATTGCACCGGCGAGAGCTGGTACGCCGTCGAGGACTGGTTTGCGAAGCAGTGTCCCGATTCCATCAAAAATGTAACGTTATCGGCAATTGCCCAGTGTGCCCGTCGTTGCATCCGCGAAGCCATCATCCCCGAACATTGCCAAGCCCAGTTGACTCACAACTGCTTTTGCAGAATCAAGACCTTCTTTGAGGGCCTCGGGTCATGCCTAGTGGATGGATGCTCGGTGGCACACGAGGAAGCTGACGAGGCGCTTGCGCTATTTTACCGGCAGACGTGTATATTTACGCCAAACGCAGATGGAAGTGGCACCTTTGGATCGGACGACAACGATGCGACCAAGAACGAGATCTTCGAGAGACCAGAGCGCAGTGGGCAAAGTGATTCCGATGGTTTATCCAGCGCCGAGAAGTTGGGCCTGTACATTGGTATTCCAGGCAGCGTTATTGGAATATTAACAGGTGTTATTTGGTGCTGGGTGTGGTGTCATAGAAGGGTGAGTGTATTCTCGGTAAAAGATGTCAACGCATCGACAAGGTCTAACCATTGTAAATCACCAGTCACCCAGCGGAGTGCCCGGCGGCGAAGTGCTCGATCCGCCACCGCCTTACTCCAAATACTGACGGCCGTCAGTCATCCGGGGTCTGAACTCACTTGCGGCTGGGTGGGAGCAGAAGTGACTTGTTACTCTGCTGTGAAGACGACTGAACTTTGGGGAGTCAACCTCTCGTGATTACGCCACGATTGACTTCCTAAGGTACTTAGCTCCTCGGGAGAGCGTGGAGGGTGAGTGATAGACTCCATGCCTTTGTCATGGCGTTCAGGTCTCCTACATTACCTGCCCCATAAAGTCACTCACCAAGTGGCAGTTATGCCAAGCGGCACCTACATGATACGGAATTCGTTGAGATTCAAGACTTGCATGACGCCCTTGCACTTTCTTGTGGTCGTGGTAGTGGTTATGTTAGATTAAATAACCTCGCTTCAAGCGAGGCTCTAGTTGAGACAGCTTCCTTGGAGTAGCTGAGCATCGTTCCCATCCATAGTTTGCGCATACGCTTAGATTATGACTGCTACCTTCTGTCGCTTTAATCAGAGAACTGACGTGCAAGAAGGGATTGCTTGTCTACCTCTGTCATAACTTAGACTTAGGATTCATCACGAGTTGGTCAAATCCTGGGCTCCTCGGCCATTGCATTGATTTCTTAGGTTTTTTAGCAAAGATGTTGGATAAGAATTCCTCCTTTCCAGGAGGAGTTTTCAAAAATACAGGTCTATTTATCGAGGGCTAAGGCGAATTTGAGAGGGTTCTACGTTTATGTTTGGTCTGTTGCTTAGGTTAAGTTAGTAAACCAGTTAATAAATGAATGGCAATCACGTAACGAATATGATCCGCCAGGACCTCTCGACACTCCTGCCTGATGCGTCCACCCGTGTAGGATAACTTTCGGTTACCTGTTTCACATCAGTGCTTAAAGGCTTGTGTGCATCTCGTTCTATCCACCTCCACTACGCGATTAGGTATCTGGTCTCTATACGAGCCACATCTACCCCAGGTGAACATTCCCTTTCAGTAATCTTCATGAGCATTCTGTAGTGAGAAGATAGAACCTCCTCTAACCGTTCTTGGGGAGGACTTTTTAAGGCCCCTTGTCGGAGGGGCAGAGGTACCTTACTTTGGCGAGGACTTCGGGCTGGCTGAGCGCCGCAGCCGATGGACTTTTGGCAGGTGCGCCGCCGGATTGGCGAGGGAAACTCGGCCAATCGCGCGACAGAACCGCCGCCTCAAATGACTATTTATTGATATTAATAGCCGTTGCCTGCCCAGACACATTATAAGATTAGTGCGTGCAAAAGTCCTACCCTATACAGGAGGATTTCTTGGTAGTGCGGGTGGGCCATAAACGGCATATTTCCGGCGGAGCATCTGATAAGATTAATAATGGTGGGTCTAGATAGACTCGGTAATATACAAACCTCCGAGCTGAGCTGGAAATTTAAACGCCGAAATCTCAAACATAAAGGAAAACGCCGTCACTCCACCAACGTAAACCCCTCTATGCCCTGATTGTCCACGCCATTGCAAGCTACAACAAACGCCCCTCCCCCTTCAATGAATACTTCTGCTTCTGGTAGCGAGCCAGAGCGGGCCGGAGAAGCCGGAAAACGTGCCCTCAAAGTCAACAAGGCATGTGTGCCCTGCCGTGCACGTAAGGTCAAGTGCGATGCCGCCGTGATTGGCCTCCCTTGTAGCAGCTGTACCAGCAGGCAGTGCGCCGAGGACTGTGTACTGCCGGTCCGTAAGGGTCGGCCCAGGTTAGTTGGTTACTGATATTGATGGTTCATTGTTCATGGTTCATGGTTCATTAGGTGCGATGCTAACATAGATGGGGCTCCTAGGAAAGTAATACATGTTTTACCGACTCCTAGCCATGTATGCTTTATTAGATGATTGGCATTGCCCGAGCTGCTTCTATTCTCTACCTTTTCTCCTGCTCCTTCGACGATCCTTCAGAATTCTCACTAACCGTTGACAGACTACAGGCCTCCCGGCTACATCCAACAGTAGCCGATTGGATAGTCACCATCAATCTAATCAATCAAAACAATCTTCCATTTCCGATCCCCTAGACTACCAAAGCCCACTTCAGACTGAGCCAGATCTGCTCTACCTCAATATCCTAAACGACGCCGTGAAAGAAACTAGAGAATCCAGTCGACATCACACCACTTCCAATACCCCCTACCTTTCAAGGCCGGAAGATAGTTTTGCTCCTCGGAACTGTCTATGGACTAAGCTACCCCAATTGGACGAAATTGACAATGAATATCTTGTCAAGAAGGGTGTCTTTGATCTACCTCCTCCGCACCACTTGTAAGGGAATCCTCCATTTTCCATCCTCTTTGGGTCTTTGTCTTCACTTTACTCACAGGCAAAAACAACAGAGATGCCCTCATTAAGACATACTTTGACCACGTCTACCCTTTTGCTCCCGTGATCAACAGAGCTGATTTCATTCGTGGCTATCAATCCGGCGACTGTTCTTTGTTCCTGCTCCGCATCATATTGACACTAGCCAGCCTCCATGCGCCAGCAGATGTGCTATCCGCCTGCGGCTTTGCCAGCCGCTCGGCCGCGCAAGAGTCGTTCTTCTCCAAGGCCAAGCTGCTCCATGACTTTGCCGCCGAAGACGACCCGTTGTTGATGCTGCAGGGATCCATCATCTTGTGCATGGTGATTCTCGACCACCCCACCGACCGGGACTTTGGCTACTGGTTCCACAACGCGATCCGTCTTGCCACCAAGCTTGACCTACGCAACATGTGCGTTTCCTACTCCTGGACCGTGACCCCCGTGACATGTATTGCAGGTACTAACTTCCTACGGACTCTCCGACAGGTGTGTTCGAGAAGACAAACCCCGCAAAGTCTTGAAGTTGTATAGAAGGATCTGGTGGGCTCTCTACGTACTACCCTCTTCTCGTCACCCCGTTCTGTTCTTCCTGCTTTATGCTTACTATAGCTACGTAGTTTTTAGACATTTTCCACGTCTTTGTCAATACCAGACGCTCGCGACTGCTCAAAAACACCTCCGCGATCAAGCCTAGGACGGAAGATGACTGGGAAGCGGAGGATGTCTCGGGAGGATCATCCGGCTTGCTATCCGCGGTCACGCCTCAACAAAAGGCCTCGCCCGTTGTCCACTGCGAGTTGTCTCGAATATGTGCGTGTTGGTTCTATTAGATTCTTTGTTCTTGTTCCTTTTACTTTGTTCCCCAACCTGTAACTGACACCACAAGCATGACTAACTCGATTTAGTTGGACAGCTTTTGTCCATTGTGATAAACAAGCCACAGCAGGATCCTTGCAAAATGATGCACCCACTTGATGCATGGCGCAAGTCTCTCGCTACTAAGATGCACGTGGGTGGGAATACTGGAACTGACGTGTACTATCTGAATATACAAGCCATGAGCTACAGGTTTGAGTGCATCTTGTGTCGTTTGATACAACGCTGTTGGCAGCAGTCCCGACCTGCGGACTGGAGCGAGTGGGTCAAACAGCGGCTTCGGTCCGCTATTCTGGAGTTGGACACGATTGCCATGAGGGTGTTGGCGAGTGGTACCCTTCAGGATTTTCCCATGTCTTTGTAGGTGCCGTCCATTTCTTCCTATTTTCCCATTTTTCAGACATGCTCTATAGAACGAACGAACCAATGGAACTAACAATGGCCTTGTCAGCGTAACCACAATAACTGCGCTGCTCGCTCTACACATCGAATCGGCCCTCGATCCAGCGGAGACAGACCTCGTCCGTTCCATGGCTCGGATATCCATCAGCCAGACAATGCTTGTTCTCACCCAGGGAAAAGAAATACCCGTCCTGAAAAGAGCGCTGCCGGTATTTGGGGAGATTCTTGCAAAGAAAAATCTGTACTTGGTTCCGCCCAACATTCTCGGTCAAGTTCCGGCGCAGTCGCAGTCACAAGACAACAGCATGGCGGATGTGTACGTTTCGCCGCACACACAGGTCAGCGTAGTTTCGTCTCAATTGGAGCAGTGTGAGAATAATCCGTCGTTCGATGCGGATATCCTAGGATTTGGTTTCTTGGACGAGTGGCAGATTGGGCATCTGGATTTTACTGGTCGATATTGACGTGGGTTTCCCAAGAACGAGCGGCGTCGAGGGACATGCATTATCTGGGGCAATGTTAACCGTATGGGAATCTATCAGCTCACGGAGGATGTCGATTCATCCTTTCCCCTGCATCTTTCCGTCGTTCAATAATACAACCTGCGGCGACTGCGACTCGTTCGCTTTACACTAAGATGAGAAATATATAGCAGGGTAGCTCAAGTCCAATTGACCTGGATTCTTTTATCTATAAGGAATTAAAAAGAAAATAAGAAAACAAATAGTGAAAGAAAGCTACCTGTCTATACTATATTATTGAATCCACACTTTGCATACTTTCCATCCATCATGAGCTGCCAACTCCCGACAGCCTGCGAGGCAAATTACTCCGATTCTGTAACGCGTGGGAACGTGGATATAATCTGTCAATACCCCCGGAAGTCAAGTACTCGATGGCACCGGTAAGCATGACCTCCTACCAGCGTACGGCCTTTCATCACGTCACGGTACTTATCAGTTACGAGGATATAGAAAACGAACTGGCGGAGTAGCTCGGTCCGAAAGACCTGCATCAAGAGCAAACATATCTGACCATAGAGAACTATGTCAAGCTGTATGTGCTCCTGTGGTTCAATGACTATCACGACTACGTGCATGACGGGTTCCGCGTGGACAGCGCCAATCTCATAAATTCTCATTGTCTTACTTCCGCTCGCCTTAAGGATGTACGTCAGGCCAAGTGCAGGGTGAGAGCCGAAGCACGGTTCAATATGACCATTTCGCTGACTTTGGGGCAGGATCTCGTCTTTCTAGTGGGGCAGAGAGATGGAGAGCCGGAGCTCAAGCTGAAAATCAAGAGGAGAGAATGAAAAGGGAAGAACCAGGAAAAGTAAGTCGCAGGTAATTGGCCGTTGTCTAGGCTGGAATACATCATGCTGGAGAAGATATCGTCGAATATTGACCCTCCGCCCCTATACTCACAGCCAATATTGCTCTGGCTCGCCAATTTTATCTCGTCCAAGGCGATTAAAGGTAATCCCACCCCTGAGAAAGTCCCTGGGCTCGTTCCGCCGCCAGGTCGGAAACACTGAGTGATCCCATGGGAAGATGATATGCTGGACAAGCCGGTCTTCCCCAGTTGGGCTTCGGATAACTCATTCCTCTTCCATCCATTCAAGATGGGGCCGAGGTAACCAGGGAGAAGGCGAGGAATTCAATCAGTGTAGAAATATATGAATGTTGCTTCTCACTCATCATATGGGTTTAAGGCCAATTGCAGCCAGTGACAGCACTGTATGAATGTGTGAGAACGCATAAAGTGAATAATATAACGAAAGCTCCGACCCCCCACGGTAAGGCCATGGTGATACATAACAAATGCCCCGATTTTACTCAAGTCGGTTCGATTTAACGATATTATTATTATCATTATTATTATTCGTCTTGATGATTTTCTCGAGATAGACCGACTTAGCTGGGTTAATAGATTTGTGACCCCCTTCTCGGCTTCACTTTGTGCATTGACTCTCACCCCGGTACTCTTACATATAGAAGCTTTTGATTTATTCTGCTTAACTATATATTTCCGGTTAAAAAGTTGTTTGGTCTTAACTCCGACGTTTCTAGCATACAAGGTGGTCAGAGAGGTTCTTTTGTCAGACATTCGCATCCGCAGTGAACACGACGCAATGTGAAGACGAGATGGTGTCGTTTGATGCAATCTTACAAAATGTAGGAATCTCATTTTGCAGGGTGTTTTAACATTGTATCCCGCGAATATCACCCCGAAGTTTCCATGCCAAGAAAGAAACTCCGCCCCCTAAAACGTTTCTTATAATTCCGCAGATAATGCCGCGGGCTTTTGTTTCTCGCCAATATTGCCAGGCTGAAACTCCGAATCCAAACTTCCGAGGTGAATTATATAACCGCGAGCACGCTTTCCTACTCACCGTGACAAGATGGCCAATCATGAAAACCCGTTGGTATTCCTCCGTCCGCATCTTGAATCTGGACACAGGTCTTCCTGTCCCTCCTGTTGTTCTCATCATGGCCGTCCTTCCCGAGCCCGCTGTCTTCGACGAGAACGTCCCCCAGCGAGTTAAGGACTCATCCCGACACATGTCCTGGATCCGATCTTTTCTCCTTCGCACGCGCCTCGACAACGATGTCTGTGACCAGAATTACGCTGGCAACGGCACAGATGACGACCCCTACATTGTCGATTACCTGCACAACGACCGCGGAGACGCCATGAATTTTTCCAAGGGGCGGAAATGGGCCATTGCCGTTCTCCAGTCCCTATCCACGTTTGCGGTGACCTTTGCCAGCTCGGTGTATGTCAGCGGCATCGAAGGCGTCATGCAGCGCTTCGACGTGTCTGAGGAAGTGGCCACGCTAGGCTTGTCGCTCTTCGTGTTGGGGTTCGCCCTTGGACCGCTGATCTGGGCGCCTCTGTCGGAGGTGTACGGGCGTAAGTCCATCTTTGTGATTTCTTACACGGCATACACGGCATTCAGCGTGGCGGCGGCGTGCGCACCCAACATCACGGCCTTGCTGGTTCTTCGCTTCTTTGCGAGCGCGTTCGGATCGTCGTCGATGACGAACGTTGGCGGCGTCATTGCCGACATGTTCAGCAGGGCGGAGCGCGGACTGGCGACGGGATTGTTTGTCACGGCTCCCTTTCTGGGGCCTGCACTTGGTAGGTGGTGGACGTCCTTCTCCCATGCTGCCGTTTTTGCCATTGTTGCCCTTGTACACTTGCTGACTCTTATCAATTTTGTTTTCAGGGCCCATTGCCGGTGGTTTTCTTGGCAAGACCCAGGGCTGGCGCTGGATTCTCGGTTTGATCGCCATACTGGGCGGTGTGATCTGGATTGCCACGATGCTGGTCACTCGCGAAACATACGCGCCTTTCGTTCTGCGATGTCGAGCCAAGGCCCTCTCCCAGATGACAGGAAGCGTATATGTGTCCCGGCTCGATGCGGAACAGCCGCCCAAGACACTCTCGCAGGAGCTCTCGGTCTCTTTCATGCGCCCCTGGATACTTCTGTTCTGCGAACCCATTGTCTTGCTGACGTCGTTGTACATCTCTATTGTCTACGGCACACTGTACATGTTCTTTGCCGGGTTTCCCATCGTCTTCCAAGTTGCTCGAGGCTGGAGCCAGGGCTCCGCCGGACTTCCATTTGTCGGCGTCGCCATTGGCGTCTGTCTTGCCACGCTGGCGGCCGGCGTGGACAACAAGCGCTACGTGCGCCTGTGCACGGCGGCCGAGGCAGAGGGATGCGCAGTCGGGCCAGAAGCCAGACTGGGTACAGCCATGGCAGGCTCTATTGTCCTTCCGATTGGTCTGTTCCTCTTTGCGTGGACGACGTATCCGTCGGTGCACTGGATCGTGCCCATTATCGGCGCCACGTTTTTCTCGTGTGGACTTGTCATGGTCTTCATCTCGCTGTTGAGCTATCTGGTCGACTCTTGTACGGTTTGATCCTTGCTTCGTGATCCTCTGCAACAATGCACATGCTCACCTGTTCACAGATGTCGTCTATGCTGCTTCTGTGCTGGCGGCCAACTCGGTACTTCGGTCCTTGTTCGGCACCGCGTTTCCGCTGTTTACCACCCGAATGTACGAGAATCTCGGAAATCAATGGGCGAGCTCCATTCCTGCGTTCCTGGTGCTTGGTTGCCTGCCTTTCCCATTCCTGTTCCACAGGTACGGTCCGCAGATACGCTCCAAGTGCAAGTATGCTTCCGAAGCAGCAAAGGTGCTGGAGACGATGCGTCGTCGGCACGTCGTCGTGATTGGAGATGAGCCAAATGAGCCAGAGAAGGAGGCTTAATAGGTTGTTTAGTTGAGGCTGGTCCCGACAGTTGTCAGACGGAACAACAGAAAGTCCGGGCTTGAGAGGGCAAAACAGGAGATAAAAATGGCTCACAGTAGAGACCCCTGATATATAACGTATATGATAAGCGAGCGTCGCGGACAAGCGAGCGTGGCAAAAATCCCTCAACCTCTCCTCTTTCAATTTAATCATCGATTTCTCAACTAATCAATATGCCACTATTAAATAACGAGGCAAATACCCTTCTTGCTCTTCAAGCCCTTCAAAATAACCCCAAGCTTAGTCTCCGACGGGCTGCTAGCATCTATAGGGTCTCTGAGATAATGCTACGGCGCCGATGCCAAGGGATTTCTTCTTGAGCTAATACTATCCTTAATTCGCGCTGACTATCTAATTTAGAAGAATAGATTATTATTCAATTTATTCTTGACTTAGATTTGCGAGGGTTTCCCTTGCGACTTTATTATATTAAAGAAATAGCTAACTAGCTATTAGCTAATTGCAATTGCTCTCTTATTAATAAGTATTAAGCTTTTAACTTTATTAAGTAGCAATTAAAGCTTAAGATATATTTTTCTTATAAATATAATTATTAAAGAGCTAAATATAAAATTTAATTATTATTTATTAATAATAATAATATTTTATTAGAGGGAGGAAATACATCACTGCTAAAGACAGGTTTATCCCCTGAAATCAGGGGCGCAGAACAGGCCTCAATATGTCCCACTAGGACTCTCAAAATGCCTAACTCAAGCTCTTGAATCTTAAAAATTATTATATAATTCGATTATAATTGCATTTAATTAAATAGTTCATAAAATTATAAAGATAAAAGGGAAAGAGTTTATTAAGGAATAATTTAATTTAATAATATATTTTAAGAAGGAAGTATAAAGTTAAGGAAAAGTTTACTTATCTCATTCTACTAAGGATAAATGCATCCTTAAATACTTAAAGACTATAAAAATGGACTAATCATAGTATGCAAGCTTTAGTGCTAATATAATATATTATTTATTTATAATACTTATTTAATATTAACTTTTAAATTAAATATCTTTAAAAAAATTAAAAGGCATTTAAATAACTCTCTTATCTCAATTTTAAAGGCACTTTAATTATTTTTTTAAGGGAATAATAATAATAATATATTAAATAATATTATTAAGGTCTAAGAATCAAATGCTTTAATAAGTAAATAAGACCCTTAATAAGTAATATAAAGTAAAAAGGACCTACTTATAAAATAAAGGGAAAATAACTATAAAGAAAGGAAGAGATACAATTAATTAATTAAATATTAATGCATAGATATAAAACAGTCGCAGCTGTTGACAGCCCCGACAGCTGTTCGCGATAGCTTCCTCCAACAGCCGTCACTATCACCGTCACCG
>JAMAKE010000228.1:0-22764 GCA_023628695.1 Nectriaceae sp. PG4201
TATAAGTATATATTATAGTTATTATTATAAAATTATTATGCAATTAATAGCTATATAAGCTTAAAAAGGCTAATAATAAGAAGAATAAAAAGGGGAGAGATTGCTTATTTATATATTATCTTATAAAGAAGAAAGAAATAAGATATTAGCAATGCAAGCTATATATAAGGGCATATTATATTAGCACTAAAGCTTGCATATTATAATTAGTCCATTTTTATAGTCTTTAAGTATTTAAAGATATATTTATCCTTAGCAAAATAAGATAAGTAGACTTTCCCTTAACTTTATACTTCCTTCTTAAAAATATATTATTAAATTAAATTATTCCTCAATAAACTTTTTCCCTTTTATCTTTATAATTTTATAAACCATTTAATCAAATGCAATCATGACTGAATTACATAACAATTTTTAAGATTTGAGAGCCTAAGTCAGGCATTTTAAGAGTCCCAGTAGGACATATTGAGGCCCATTCCGCGCCCCTGATTTTAGGGGATAAACCTATCTTTAGCGGTGATGTGTTTCCTCCCTCTAACAAAATATTATGCCTTAATAAGCTAAGGAAATATACTTTGCAGTTGCTATAAGGAAAAAAGAAGAAAAGAGAAAAAATAAAGAGCCTTAGCAAAGCTTTATTTATAAGCACAATATATACTTAATAGCTTATAGCTAAGGAGCTAGGCTAGATAGCTATGAAATGGCTATTAAGCTATATAATAGACTAGCAATAGTAAATTCTACCTTAATAGCCAGCAGCCGATAGTATTACTACTAAACGGACGTCGGCAGAGCTGCCCCCGTTATAGGGCCACGGCGCAGAAGATATAAGCTGCATAGCGCCTGAGGTATACTCCTAGGCCCGCCCCACCCAACCGGTTCACCGGGGAACGGGGCACTGTTCTTAGTCTAAGATTAGAACAAAACATAGAAATATAGCGTTAGCAAGGTAGGACTATTATAGGCCTAGCATAAAAGGATTAAGTACTAAATATTCTACCCTATATTAAATATCTTACCTTAGACCTACCCTATATATATAAACAAAGGAATAAAGAATAGAGGAATAAATATAAGGGGACAGGTAAACAGTATAGAATAAAGAAATAGGGGCTAAATAGTGAAATACTATTGCAGCATATAAGGGGGCTTCTCCCCTAGCTTAGAGAATGAATAATAAGCAAGTCGTTTTGAGTACAGTCTACCCGCAATTGCTAAAGATACATGCTATCTACCATAGTGCCTCCGAACTTTCACACTACTTTGAAGCTAACCTAAACCTTGGGATTACCGTTTATTCCCAGGAGATGGTTTTATCTAATTTTCACTTCCAGTAACATGACGGAGTGAGTTGCCCTAATAGTTGTCGCAGCAAATACTAATAATTAGGCGACAATAGTAGATTCTTACTATCAGCTGATGCTCCATTAGCCGATGTGACCACTTCATAACATCTGTGAGAAGTTCTTGAGCGAGCAATACTATCAGTCATTATTTCGCTTCAAAGTATCCCTTCGAGGGCAGCAGCCGTTCCGGGCCCATCTGTATGTCCACTGAGTACATCGCCGTCTAGCAGGTCCCCTCTTTACTACTTAAATGCCTGCTCTGGACCGGATCGCAGCCCTAATAGCAGTTGATAAACGAATCCGTTTCTAAGGGATTTGATGTCCTTCTCCTTAGCTTTCTTGTGTAGCATATCAACCGCTTAAAGGCGGCGTGTAAAATTGATCTTGGAAATCCCGAGAGTGGCCCTACTTCCTGTAATGTGCCTCCCATAGTCTAGCTACTAGGGAATTGCACGGGCGGCATTGCAGAGTACAATAACTCAGCTTCATTGAGTGTTATAATCTCCGGGTTTAAGCATAGATAGAAAGTATAATGACCAAAGGGTGAGACTGGTCGATTTGCGCGCGCCGAATATAGATGGGAAGTTGTTATTCCCACCGAACAAGAAGTGAATACACTGTGGCCCACCAGAGGCAATTCTTTCCAAGATTCCTTCTTGGGTTTCGTCGCTAACAGACGACGTTGGCTTCCAATCAAACAAATCAACGGACCAGTTGCAGGGCAGGTATGAGGGCGCTGTGCTTTCGTGACGCTATCCTATTAGTAGACTAAGCCTATAGGGATGGGTGGAGATATGATGGTATCCATATGCCATCAACGCTAATTAGCATCGATGTGAATCCTTCTGAGCCGTCGGCAAAGTTTAAGGCCGCTCCGTGATCCGACTGGCTGAGAATGTGATATGATCCTTGAAGCTAAAATGTTTACGAGTGGAATTCATGAGGTACTAAGCTAAGAAGAGTAGGACCTGAAGGGGGATCTGCAGATCGCCGCTAACCATGGCAAAATCTCCGTCCTCGCAGCCGAGTTTAATCTTGCCCTTATCTTAACGAGGGCTTTCTTACTATATCCTTCATAATGGAGAGAGCCTGGCGTCCTAATTAGAACCGTGGTGAATCAATGAACTTTATTCAGTGGACTATGTACCAGTCGCGATATCAAGTTCCCACCAGTACTTAGATGAAAACCGGTTGTTGCTTGGTTCCACATTGCAAACGTCATGCGTTCATTTTTTGCCATTATTGATCAGCAGGTTGGCAGTCGACGAACCGACGCCGGAAACGACACCCTTGAGGGCCGTCGAAGCAATGTAGTCGCAAAGCCCAGTAGCACTCTTGCCCAAACCCAAGTAATAGGCACCCAGCCCAGCAACGTGGGGCGACGCCATGGAGGTACCCGAGATAGTCTTCACACCACCACCAGTCCATGTGCTTGTGATATCGGTACCGGGGGCTAGAACATCCACTAGCTTGCCTGTGTTAGAGTACGAGGCGAGGGTATCGTTCCTCTCAGTTGCTCCTACGGTACAAACGCTAGGCTCAGACGCAGGGGAAGACGTAGAAGCATCGGCGCCTTCGTTTCCAGCTGCCACTGCCAGAAAGAGACCTGCATTTACAATCTTGGCCGCCGCCTCATTGACCGCGTCTGAACTTGGCCCGCCAAGAGACATATTAACGACCACGCCTTTGGGGCAATCTTGAGACTTGGCATCTCCGGCGACAAAATCCATGCCTGCAATAACACCGGAACTACGACACAGGTTAGGTAAATGACGACAGAGAACGGAGCGTAACTCACTTAGTGCCTTCGCCGTTGTCGTCAAGGACCTTGACAGCGAAGAGGGTGGTCTTCTTGGCCACGCCATAAGTGACGGAGCCAATAGTGCCAGCGACGTGTGTACCATGTCCCTGGCCATCAGAGTCACTACCGCCAGCATAGTTCTTGAGGAACTTCGCGCGGCCTTCAAACTCCTAAACCTTTCGGTTAGACCATAAATGAGAGCGGATGAAGCACCAGAATATACCTTGTGGTCGACGTCAATGCCAGTATCTACGATGTAGGCACAGGTTCCAGAACCAGCGCTATCGTCATACGTATAAGAAGTGCTCCCAGGCTTAGAGTTTGAGATTCGGGCAAGGCCCCAATCGGCATCTTGCTGAGTAGCCTTGATGGTTATGATAGCATCTTGCTCGATGTAGTCGACCTAGTGCAATGTTAGTGCTGGCTGTTTGTGACCTCCAGTATAGACATCTTGAAAAGCTTACGTTTGCGTCGTTCCGTAGATTCTCTAGCTCACCCTCAGTCAAAGTGGCGGCAAAACCGTGAAATGAGTGAGAGTAAGTATAGTCAGCATCAGCTTCGATTGACGAGACCGCATTTGAAATGGCGGCGGTCCTAACTCCGGCCTTCATCTTCACAATGTACTTGTCTTTGACAAGTTGGGCACTGCGAGGCTGGAGAACTGGGGCTGGGGATGACCGCTTGGAAGGCGCGGCGAGTGCCAGAGGCAGCAGAGCGAGAAGAGTTGCAGAATGCATTTTTTTTTCTTCTGGTTGAAGGCTAGACAAGATGACTGGGAGGACTCTTGGGGTAGATTGGTATTGAAGGTTGTTTTGTGTTCTGAGTTGACTTCATTCGGGGAGGCATGTGGTCTATTTATGTTCATGGGCTCGTTCAGACAGAAGGTTCATTTGATAGGAGCCATCAACAGCATCTTCGGCATATGCAATGGCTTAGAAGACAACTTCCAGCCTTCTATCAATTCGCAACTATCAGATCCCTAATTTAGTGGGCCAACCGAGCAGAGGGGGGAGACCTGCCTGATGTGACTGCCGATCCCCGAATAGCGCCTCCCTGAAGCGGTTTAGCATCAATCTTGTGTATCTGACCTGACCCTGAATTTGTTCCAACTTAATGATTATCGAAGGCGCTAACTACCTCATGTAACTTGCGTGCTGGTACTTTTAACTCACGAAGTGCCGCACAACAAAAGTGCGATGCCATCAAGCTCAGCCGTCCCACCTAAGTGGTCAGAATGGGCCAAGTGTCGGAAGCCATAGGCGCCTAAAGCTCCCATCGGTATCTGTAGATCCTAACAGCTTGCGTCTTAAAGGCTGGGATGCGCAAAGGGACTTCTGATAGTTCCTAAACAGGGGAAAGGGAAGGTTGTGGTCCGATATAATGGGCAATCACTTCTAACTTCGGGAGTTCCTTTTTTTCTTGGCCTTTCACCACGGAGCCACTTTCAGTCTATTAGGATATACGGCGCTGGCAGTACGCCCGTTCTATGACCCATTCCCACAGGTAAAACCGATGGACGGCGTGGGCCAGAAACAGCCCGCCATTTGCTTCATTTTGCTCCTCGGCCCGACAATCCCCTCACGAGCTTCTATCCTCGACACAGCGCCAGGCTTTGTTGTTCAATCGGGAAATGAGTGGCATCGCCCCATGGAAGTACTGTCGTACGATAGTCTAGCTCTTCTCCAGCTTATGTTACGCAAGATACTCGTATTACCAGCAATACTTTGATTAAACAAAGTATCAACTGCAAACTGGAGAAGAAATCATTCATTGAAGCTATAAAATACGAGCGGTGAATCTCGAATCGTCGATATCTTGAACTTGTAGACATCATTCATTCATCTCGACGTGTATTGGCAATGAGACTATATCGCTGGCAATGGAGAAATCATAAGGTGGCTTAATGGAACTTGCTTTGTACACCTTCAACTAGCACTATATGAAACTAGCTTAGGTGGGAATAACTGTGACCTAGTGAGATTCAGCGGTTTATTGAAATCCGCATTACGCTGTATATGAGACGAAGAGTGGATAAAGGCCCCATACAACACAACATACAAAGCAGTTGTGCCTGGTCCCTCTGCTCGGAGTAAGACAGCATTATCTTTAAATAAGGGCATTCTACTACGTAAGCCGCTGTAAAATATTGGTGTGAAAGGAATTCTCTCTTGAGCAAAACATCCGACTAGATCTGGGGAAGCTAGCCCACTCGGGTCATTGAACAGTCCGTTCTGATCACCAATCAAATCGATTTCTCCCCAATATAGCGGCCTTTCGCTCCAGCTAGATGTCAAATTAGATATTGGGCTGGGAAATTCGAGTAACTAACTACGTTATATGACCCAAGGAGCCAACGTATTATCCCAGTGTAGCCTATGTCAGATGTTCTGGGAGCAATGTGCGGGATTTTAATCCAAACCCTGAGACTATTTCCAACAGTGTACCCAGTTACAAGCCGAGACAAAAGGCCCGTATAGACGTATAAGAACTAACTCTCAAAGTAAGCGATAGTAATCTGTGTTGGAATTTCTAGTTTAAATAGCAGCTGTATTTATCCCAATATTCCAACTAGTTGAACAAGCGGCACTGTGAGAGATTCCTTCTGAAAGTTGAGCAGACTACGATCGCCTCAATGGGGTCTCAATAAATTGAATTATTTCCAAATCACGTTAATAGGGACTTTAGAACAATCAATTTACCCCTCAGACAGCTCTGACGCTGGCTTGGTTCGGCCATATGGCCAATTTATGGCCGAGTAAACATCGTTTGTTCGTGCCTTATGAGCGTGAGTTGCGTGAGTTCTGAAGTTAAGCGCTATGTCCGCTAGCAGCCATACCAATTCAGGTTAGCCTTGCGCGACAAGCAACACGATCAAGCTATTTCAATCCAATCGGCATTTATGACGGGCCTATGTCCGGTATATGCCTGCTGTGTGTTAGGAGGTCTAAAGCTTACTGAAAAGTATAAGTACCAAGCTATTCTTTCGTTAAATTAATATGTAAGCGTGCTGATCAAATCGACTCCCGCTCACCGCCTTCCTTAAGAACCACAATGACGCCGTTACTGCTCACATCTACACACGGCTGGGTCGCTCTCGATGAGTATGCGATTGGGGGGCTTGTGTGGCAAGAGCTGCCTCTTCGACCAGCCGGGGACAGCGACGTGGACATAGAGGTGACACACTGCGCAATTTGTGGAACTGATACACACGCTATCCAGAACTCCTGGGTAAGTTGTGGCGTTTATAAAGGGCGTTATGAATCAAGCGGCAACGGTCACTAACAGCTTTTATTCAGAACTCGACGGTCTATCCCTGCTGTATTGGACATGAGATTATCGGTACAGTTATTAGGGTTGGTGCCAACGTAACAGAGTTCAGGCTTGGTGAAAGGGTCGGAGTTGGCCCGCAAGGCTTCGCCTGCCTCGAACATGACTGCATTGCTTGCGGAAGAGGGTTCCCACAAAGATGCCCAAGATTCGTACAAACTCATAATGGCAGGTGGATTGATGGCGAGAGTTTCGTCCACGGTGGGCTCGCTAAGGTTCACCGCGCGCACAAGAGTACGGTAATGAGGATCCCCGAGCAGATTCCATCGGAGTGTAGGTTCTCCCCTCTGCCATTATAACGACCTGGCAACTGAAGTTCATTATATTCTGACACCTTTAGATGCGGCCCCAATGCTGTGCGCAGGAATCACATCCTGGGCGCCGCTGAGCAGGCATGGCGCAGGGCCAGGGAAAAGCGTGGGGGTTATCGGCGTGGGCGGAATCGGTCACTTCGCTCTGATCTGGGCCAAAGCTCTCAAATGCGACAAAGTTGTTGCTATCTCCCGGAGCAGCTTGAAGAAAAATGACGCTTTAAATGAGCTAGGAGCTGATGAGTTTATCGCAATGTCCGAAGACACAGACTGGGCGACTAAAAATGCAGGCTCACTTGACATTATTATATCAACATCCGACTCTGCAGATATGCCAATGAGAGATCTGTTAGGGCTACTGAAACTAGATGGGTCCTTTATTGCTGTCGGGGCATCTGTCGATTCCCTCCGCGAAATTAGCCCGTACACTCTAATTGCGGGTATGCTGAGAGTTGAGGGAAGCTTCTGGGGCTCATACAAAGAAGTGGAGGAGATGTTTGAGTTTGCCGCCGCACAAAACATTCGTCCTAAAATCCAGAGCTACGCTATGGCGGAGGCCAATGCAGTTCTCATTGACCAATGCAAGGGCAAAGCTAAGTACAAGTACGTGTTGGTAGCGTAGATAGGATTAAAGATAACTAGATACACGCCAAACAGGTGAGGCGAAGTTCGTAAAAGAAGCGCCCGTACATATTTCCCATGCCGTTCCAAGCATGTATACTTAAAATTCATAAAGTATTATCATATTCCTATCTCTCTTTTCAAATTCTGAGTTCGGGGAGGCTTGATATCCCGTGTCCACAAAAGTCTGGAGCTGGCCAGAATCTCAAAACTACGCATGTCTATCCACTATAATTGATTGTCATTGAAACCATGTCGGGATATAATAATATATTCGCATGTGAATATATTACTCGAAGAGATTGATAGACTTGGGTTCGATGTAGTTAGCTATACTAAAACCATAGAACCTGCTCCGTCCTTAAAATACGTATCTCAACACTATCTACAGCGATTAAAGTATATAGCTGGGAACTCGCCTGAAGAAGTGAACGAGTAGCTTCTATGTAGCAAACAATCGTCTGGAGGCCCATAGGCCACTGATATCTGTCATCGTGCTAATTATAGTCCACGTATGAGCACTAAAACGGATGTTTTCTTTCAAGTCATCCGCACCGATCAACTTATCGTAAAGTTTATTGAAATAACACTAAGGTAACTAAAAGTGCCACCAAATACTAGAGCTTCCTAAGGAGCGTCCATTAATCTCACAATACAATACAGTTTAATGTGAATATCCTCAACCGCTCCTAAACAATATGGGTATCTTGAAGGCTCCAACAAAAAGTCCTCACTCTCAGATTTAAAAATAACCTTCATAATCATCAAAACTGGGAAGTTCCTCGTCAATCTCAGGCTGTCCAGCTGTCCCTTCCGTGGTAACTTGCACGGGTATGACAAGGCTGATTTTTGTGTTACTAAACTTGAATCTCAATTGGATAGTATAAGCTCGTGAGATGAGGCACGTATGAAAGGTTGGGAGAAACGTCTTGCTTGATGTTGGCAGATCAAACAAGACCTTGAAGGTTTTAGTGTAGCATGGTGTGAGTTTCTCGCCTCTTGAGTCCTTGATGTTTTCGGACTCTGGTATCCACGAAGTTTGAGTGGCAATCTGGGTCGCGAGGCTAGCTGTGGTTGAAAATGCGCCTCGTCCATAACCAAAGTTAGGGAGTTTCTCCATCGGCCGGCCTGAAAACCATGTATATGCCCGAATCTTCGCAGATACACCAACAAGCTCAGGCAGCGCTTCGCCAGATACCAGATGCTTGAAGCCTAGACTAATTGTGGCTTCTGAAGGGTGTGCTTCACTCCCGTAAGACTCGAGTCTGAAAGCACTCGCCTGGGTAGCGACGGCTCTGATTTTGCCCAACGGCCTTGACAACAGGCTTTTTCGGACCGTTTTTGTTTGCTCAAGCCTGTAACACTCGTCTTCGCGAGTGATGCTTAGTGGTGGATCTTCAATAGCTGATCCTGAGATTTTGACAGTCTCACTGGTCTCAACCACTTTCCTGGAAGAATCCATGATTGGGGAGACCTGAATGATAGACGCCTCAATGCTGTACTTGATCTGAGCTACATCTGGGGCCATGTCGTCTTTCTCCCACTCTCCCATAGTTGGAGGCAAGCGCATGTGTTGGTTATTGATGGTACCCAGCTTTGCTTGATGTGGGCAAGCTGATGGCAGGATGTGGGAAGGAATAGTGAATTCGAACGGGACTCTGTAAGTATGGCCAGATGGAAACACCCCTGAAGGCGGGAGCGAGGAAGGTCGTATAGGCATATCGAGCTTCAGAAAATTGTGCGAGGTCGTCGACCTGATCTGGCCATCGTCATGATGCACCCGAGATCTGCCTGTGAGCGCAATCTGGATGCCGTCACAATTGAGGTTATTCTTGGGCGAAATAATCAAGTCGCCGGTGATGACCGAGCCTGAAGTAAACACTTTGGCAGCGTAGTGATGGTGGAGGCTGATCTGGAGCTCGCGATTCTGGCGGAACTTCTTGAGTCGTGAGCTGGCCGCCTTGATGCCGGTGAAGTCCGCAGTGGACGATCGCTCGAAAGCAGGAGCTGATTTCGGGACAGCCATCGTGACAAGTACCAGAGCCTACCGCGAGAATCGACGAAGAGAAGAGTTCCTCATAGCCGTCACTTTATATGAATCAGTGTCAAAAACTGGGATCCAGACCAACCTTTGGCGGGGACCAAGGCCGTGGTCGGGTAAGCAGGACTGCTGAATAATGTTCTGAACCACCACCACGCCCTATGAACAGCGATAACTTGCGCCCTACGATTACAAGACAGTCAAGCATCCAATGATAGCCCCGAGTTAGGGCTTGGCTCTCCACCCACCCCACTACACCTCCCTCCGATGAAGAGTCATCTCATGAACCCAGAAACAGCATTTGACCTTTAATAGCTGAGAAGGAATATCAGGCCATCAAAGATAGCATAGTCCGCTTATGAAAGGAGGAGGCGCACGAGAGGGCGCAGGAGCCACCTTAATGCACCCAACGGTACGGAACTGAAGTGCGAAACATCCCGCCGCTGGACTGGGTGTCAACACAACCTTCACGGTCCTCAGCCCCGGCGCAATTCCAGACCTCCCGTTATATTTAACGTATCGCCAGGAATCATGCAGGCTTTGAGAAGCATACGATGCAGTAAGCCCTGTCTTCAGCTGAAAGAATGTCAGAGGAACAAAGCCCTCTCATAAAATGATCCTTAGACAGGAAGGCTTGTGAGAGTAGACCTTGAGTGTGACTCTTTTTATTAGTGTCCTGTCTAGACTGGAACTAAGGGATATACACCCACTCACTGTAAGGTGCCCGCGGTGCCTACAAAGAGTCATCTCAGCGCTGAAAAACGCCGAGTTACGGAGGGGGCCGGACCGCAGCCACAATTCAATGGCGCAATGTTTTCGCATTCTCACCTCAACACAGCAAGCTATGGGAAACACCACGAGAACATCGTTGGCTAGCGTGTCGCCAATGATGCAAATACTGGTAAATCCACAGGCGTAAGATATTTGACCTTGTTTGGCTGAAAATCATACCTGGGGACTACAAGATCATCTATATTCACTCCCTTGCGTGGAGGACATCCTATGAACCACCAACCACGAATTCCGCAATAGTAGACAAAATTATCAGGATGCCTATAAAGAGTAAGGAGAGCCCAAGGAAAGAAGTGCTGATGCTTTGTCAGCGTTGTAACTACCCCGGGCATTGCAATTGGTGGGCCAAGTCGTCGTTGTTCAGGCGCACGTTAATGGTATTCATGTGCCGCAGTCAATGAACAGGGCAACCACTCTTGCTCTGGAAAAATGTGAGCAGTAAAAGTTGGGCCAGCGACTCCACTAGCTCGGTAAATCCTACCAGATAGTGTGGCTTCCTCTGCCGCCGCCTGGAGGAGGCCTTCCGCGATGACCTCTGGCTGCCCCTACCCGAGACATTGCGGAACACATCAGTCTTCAAAAACCTGCTTGGGAACTTGACCTGTCATTTTAGCCATGACACTAATACCAGAGATGAAGACCAGCGGCGTTTTTGAGAGCCTGAGGCAAACTTGAGTTGTCGTACGCCGCAAACGTATCCTCGGGCGACTTAGCAAGGGCATACCATCTCCAGGAGATCCGAGCCGTCTTCATGCCTCAGCGCTTTGTCTAATGGGTGCATGAAACTCGTCCATGGAAACTCTTACGATAGGACCGTGGCTAGTCTTCGACTATACTAATCGCCCATACTACAATATCGGGTTCCACTAGGGAGGAAAAGCAGCTGAGGCCGATTCCAAATATGAGAATCCCCATGATCTCTTGAGTCAGCCGGGGGAATCCTATCCGAAAGATTTGCGGTGTTCCCTATTTGGCGTCCATGAGCGTACTGAAGCGCACCCTCCGATTAAACACTCTAGCAAAATTGTGCTATGAGAGCTACCGGCAGCGATCAGGACGTCGCAAGTTCTTTTCTGGGCGGAGGACGTAACACACCTCATTGGTGTGAATGGAGCCTTTGATCTTGTCATTGTCAACACTGGATCTCTCTTCCAATGTCTATGTCCATTTTTCAGCTGTTCCCACGCGCATCTCCCTCGAATATCGTCTCAAAATATAGAAGCAAGCTGTGAGGAATTGGATGATCGAGAATAGCTCTATTCACTTGTCATGCCACATCCTAAATGTCAACCAATGTGCCTGGCGTTGTCTTCTCGATGATACGTTCAAGTATTCCAAATTGGCGGCGCAGTGCCATAAGTCCTCCATCGGTGTCGACCTGGTTCATAGATAAAGAATAACCCTGTCTCGTAGTGTCTGGGTATACAGGTGTTCTAAGGATACGACAATGGTTATCCCCGTTTAGCTAGCGCAAAGGATCAAGCCGCGTCTAGTAATGGTTTCTCAACCGGCGATGATTTCTATTCCATCTCAGGAATATCTATTGGAGATGTAGTGAGGGGGGAAAGCCGAAAAAAAATTGGAGCAGAAACTAACAGCCCAAAGTTGTTCCAAGTGCTCTAGCTACATTCCATATTCTTGTTGAAACTATTTGCGCTTGCCCCAAAGTCGGTACCTCGGGAGTCCCCGGCCCGATTGGGTTCGGTGATTTAAGAACTGCTTTGGACAATGCAACAGGGTCGGATGATCAGTAACGTTAGGTAAAAGAAGGATCAACTGTTTACGGTATACAAGACTACCAAGTGCATGTTGAATGACTGCAACATCTTAAATCCTGGGAGGAATATTGGAGGTGCATAAATACACTCTAGGAAAGCGGGAAAGGGCAGTTATTTAGCGCTATGTTGAAGCTCAATTTCAGTTCGATTCAATGCTGTAATGGGCATCTGAGGCTTGCGTAGTCTAGTCTACAGAGCGGGGTAGATGTTTTCTGCACCGACAGAAGATTTCAGCACCAATGAGTATCGTCTCAGCGAAAATTTGCTCCTCACCCTCAGGCAGTTACGGCACCCTTCAATTGAATTCTATCTATAGAGAAAGCTAAGATGTCGCCATCAATCGAAAATCTGCCCGTGCTTACCCTGTCTCGAAAGTCAACCCGCCATCCAGACTGTTGTTTGAGTTTGTCGACCTATCTACTGGACGTCTTAACACGCGTCGTGTCCGACTTAATCTGCCCAAACTACACATCGACGCTGCTCTCCGTGGGCAGTGGCACAGGCTTGTTGGAAGCCCTATTACTTGCCCACCTCCAGTCACACTTCAATGCTGCACCGATCGGTGCATCACCTCGCCTTAGCGTAGAGGGCGTCGAAGTGCAACAACTAGAGTCTCGAAACACCGTCAACAAATACCTACCCGAGCAAGCTATCAACACTGTCCGAGGAACTTGGCATGTATCACCAAGACTTCAAGACTCCGATATAACTGCATTGATGTTTATATATCCCCGCCAGCCAGACTTGGTTTCCCGATATCTGGACCATGTCTGCACTGTCAACTCAAACGTGAGAGCTATCATATGGCTTGGCCCTTGTACCGACTGGCCTGAGTTCGATGAATGTTTCAAGGCCAGGAGACAGAAGAGTCAAAGACAGTTTGAGGTGGTACAAATTGTGCATGGGGAGGACGCGGGGCTTGATCTTTGTGAGATGATGGCGGTTGTAAAGTGTAGAACCACAGCCCTTAAATAAAAGGCTGCGACATTAGGTACTATGAGTACAACAAGCATCATTTCAATGTTCATCATGCGATGTAGTTGATCGTCGGTATAGTAGCAACGTTGTATCAGGATCCGAAAGAAATGCTGTCCAATTTGGTCAGATTGTTTAAGGTTTAGTGATATGTTTCCATCTGCCCAGACCTCCCGGCAAATTGTGAAATTTCGAAATAAGTCACCTACATCCTATAATATGTCAAGATGAGAATTTGCTTGATTCGATGAAACTAATACTTGTCGATGCAGACAGACATTGGGGCAATACTTTCACTTCCCGATCTAGGGCGATCTCCTCTAGAGCTACTCTGGCAGAAAGAGGCTAAGAAGGTGAATTTGAAGGTTTTATCGAGTCTTGAAAGATTTATTATACAAAAGGGGTGATATATACACATCTCAAGTCTTACTTAGCCATGGAACACTAAGAATATAAGATGGATTTCAGTTTTATCAGATCCTCTGCATGCCTAATAGAATCTATTCCGCAGCATTACTAGCGCATGTCCAAGGCTTAGTGGTGTTTTCTGTGGCAATAGCCTCAATAGATGCCCACAAGCCTAGAACGCATATAAGTAGGCCAGTAAGGAAAAGAAGAATATTGGCAAAGAAGCGACATGTCTGTTGCCAAGTCTGGAACCAGTTGCCATGATGCATCCATAACCAAAAGATACCCGGCAGACCATAGGAGAACCAGCTGGCAAACAAAGCGCAAATCAGTCCGAGGAGGCTGTTAAAGACCGGAATTGATTCGGCAATAATCATAGAAAGAGCCCAGATACTGAACGTGACACCGAACCAGGCAATATTGGAGAGCCTAGTCCTTCGAATCATGTGCTTGGTATTTCGAAACATGCGCGAGAACACATATTTGGCCGCGACATGCCCATAAATAACACCGGCGATTACAATGGTTGGTATCGCGATTGCCCAAATGGCTTTTCGCATCTTGCGAGATCCTGCAGCGGAAAGAGCGGGCGATGGGGTGTCTGGACCTACGAAAGCGTAGATGACAATGGCTGCGAGCAGGTAGAGGACTGTGTCGAAGATTTGGAGAAGGGCCAGTGCTTTAGGCCAATCCTCGGGTTTCTTGAATTCGGAGATGACACTGAAGAAGCAAGAATGGCTGGCTGATAAATGCATAAGCATGGAACATGGTAGACGCATCTGACAAGAGCTTACAGAAGGAGATGGCGATATTTGTAACTGCAAGGAAAGCCCCGGTGAATCCTAATTGTCGTGCCACCTCGATGCTTCCCGTACCAATGGGTCGTTCAACAGCAACGTCTCCTATGGTGATAACTACGGCCAACGTAATGGATGCGCAGGCTGTAAACCCCGATTAGTACGTAGATAAGTACCACGCCAAGGCAGGAGAGCTTACAGGTCATTGACATGTAACTGGTGTACTTCAGAGTCCTCGGAAGGTTGAGAGTCCAAAACACTGCTAAGCCAACAAAGGCCCAGACGAGGGTGCAAGTCGAACTATTGCTCAAGGTGTTTAGGCAGATTGTCCAGGTTAGCAGATGACTGCCCATGACGAAGACCTGGAAGGTTACTTGAGCCCAGCCAAAGAACTCTTGGAAGGCACGCCCCATACCGATGGAGTTACCGATAACTTCAACGGCATCGCCAAAGTTTTGCACAAAGGGATACTTTCTCTGAAATTCGCCAAGAACGAGGCCGGAGTATGTTGACAGAGTGCCCATCACGAGTATCAGGATTATTCCTGGTACAAGGCCGACTGTCGCGAGGACTGAAGGTAGAGACAAGATTCCTAGAGAGACCGTTTCCGCGATCAAGACGATGCTGCCTTGCCTTTGAGAGGGATTAGTAGCTATCGCAACAGTTGAACGACGTTGACCTACCACCAGGACAAGGTCTTGTAGTTGATCAATTCGCCATCCTCGAGAACACCCTGATCCGCTACAGTAGCGGCTCCAGAGGCAGTAATTTCAGGACCTTCAGTGTTTTCATTCTTCTTCTCTTGATGTGAGGCATCAACCGCTTCCGAGACTTCGGGAATGGCTGGCCCACCCCTCGATGTTGCTGAGTTCACCATTGTCGCTGCGAGGGAATAATCTGGAGTCACTGGTGCGGGGTGCTCCAGTCGAAAATAGCCAAAGAGGTAAAACCCTTTAACAAAACGTAATGTAATAGATTGTGAAGTGTAGGAGAATGATGGGGTATGGGGGAGATCTTGGGGAATCAAGACAAGCTTTAGTCTCTCGTTTTATCACGGTACAAGACCCAGAATATACGAGGTTTTCAGTGGGCCGTCAAATAAGCCTGGATGAAGCGACAGACTATGACACATGTCCAGTGTATAGGTGGAGTAAAGTGGCCACGTTGAAACATTTTATAGTTTGTTGAGAAGTTTGGTATTGGTATCAACAAGGTACCTTAACCTCAGAAACACATGACGCCCGTAAACCACCAATGCATAAACATACTTTCTTGTCCGAGTCATCTTTTCGATCGAATGACAAATATGTCTCCTGTTGAAATGTTGGACTGTAGAAAAGGTTTTTCTTGAGTCTCACTGACATTTGGTAATAGTTACGTTATAAGTCCCACTGCGATAGTGATTTTTCTATCTGAGCGCAAATGATGATCTCCTCAATTGGTTCTGCAAACACTTCGTCTCCGCAAATGTTCCCACTATGTAGTTGCGCTTCCCCTCAAATGATCCGTTACGACTTGAAAGAAGAAGGAAGGTCAGAGAAAGCTCGGTTTCAGTCCGTCATAGCTTTCTCTGACTTTTTTTAATTTCCAAGATTCAATTATTCCGCGATACCGGGCCATGCGTCTCGGATGATGCCTGCCTGTACCACATGGTGGATTGTACTGTGGAGTAGGAGAGTGGATATGTCTCATGCGCCAACATTAGCAACGATATTCCGGTGACAGCGGAAGTCTAACATCGAAGTCCGCTGTCAGATGCGTCCGGGTGATAAAGGGGAATTTTTTTTTTTTTGGTTTCGTACACATGGCGACGCGAATATTGGAGTTACCTCTGATTGCTATGCTGCGAGGCAGTTAGTTGTGGATTCGAGGTATTGAGAACTATGAGACGGTAAGCGCATAGCATCCAAGGTTGAACACTTATGAGAATATATTATTTATTGTATGTTCAAGGAATCTTCTAGAAGTCTCCCGGGAGAGAACTACTACTAAGTTGCCGTTGCCCCGGATCGGCAAGCATCGACCCCAGCATTCAGCAACTCGCTTTGTGGCATCGCCACCGCTAGATCTGGGGTACAGGAACGACCCCTTTGCAAGAATAAGCTAAAGAATAATGGCTCTAAAGATATAGGAGTCCGCTCGGCTGCGGTATCATGTTCTTTAGGTCATTCTTTTATGACTTATCACTTGCTATTGTAGAAAGTCCATACTAAATTAAGTTGGTAGGTTGTGAACCATGAGCGCTCATATTTTCTCAAGATAGGGCCAACTGTCACTGCAACCTCGCGAAAGCTTACTCTTTAGGACTAGTTAATGTGCTTACACTATCTCCAAACTGCAAGGAAACTACCCATGGAGGGGGGATATATAACATCTTCCATTCACATTCGCGATCCTAGAGGATGGGCTTCAAATCGCCATAGGTTGGCATCCCGGACTTTAGGTATTCGACCTACAGAATTGTTGGAGACAAGAAGAACTTCATCTACCACTATAAGCTTGATACATGCACTATTATCAAGACATGACTTAGAGTATATTCCAAAGTTATGATCCGTTATGGAGAGTGGCTTCAGTGTGCGTCCAATATTGTTGCAAAGCCGATTAACCACCGTCAAACTGTAGTCAAAGCTACATTTTCTCCCCTTATTCAGCTACTGGCTACGCGTTATGTAAGCGAGCGACTATCTTGAATGTGCCTACAGTACTGTCCCCAGTAACTCAAGCCTTACCTAGAGGGGTCCTGAAAAACAAGTGGTTGACCTTGAGCCTCAACCTAAAAGAATACTGAGCTGCACCCAGCTTCACTCTCGTTTGACGCTCGGGCTAATCATAATTTCTGAGCTCGAAAGATAGCATAGCGAATGCTCCGAAGTTTTCAGCTCATACCAGGCTAATGTCCCAATTGACATTGAGCCTATCGGGCGCAACCCGTATAATCCCTGCACAATATTACGCAAAACAGTTCCACTTAGCTCCTATTTTGGCTGCCTTATTCTCAAAATGTCTGTGTGGTGCGGAATATCGCAGCATGTCCTCCTAAAGCCGAACCCCAGGATCATACCCCATAAAGCTCCCAAGCCGCGAATATCCGATGGATACAAGCGGTGGAGATGGAGAGGAGAGTGTTGCGGGGCCCCGCTAACGACCTTGGGTGATGCGAGGACCTTCTGGAGAACAGCCCCTTTCATCTGCAACCCGCGCTGCCCGTAGTCAGTGTAGAGCTTGTCAGCGATTTGGTGAGATCATTCCACTCAATGTCGCGGAAATTGCCGCGTAGTGCAAAGGGTGATCGGCGCTGTCTGATCCCCCGCCTAACTTCAACGACTTCTCGCAACCAACGGATCCTGAGGGATCCCTGGACCAGCTGGCATTTCATACCCCAAGATATCACGAAAGCCGGGAATGCAGGAAAGAGTCAGATTCACTTCAAGAATGCGAGCGACATCACAAAACGCCTTCTAGAACCTGTTGTGATGACACCACTAGCTTAAAGTTCGATAATACGAGGAGGTTGGGTGCATTTCATAAGACTGACAGAGTGTATTTATTTCCTTGCGCTATCTGGTTCGTATGCCTGATGGTTTTCACCATTGTCTACTAACATCGCGAAGAATAACCATCCATTCTGCATATACGGACTCGCGTGAGAACTCAAAGCCGTAGGGTGTCTTTTAGTATAAATGGATTTTCTCTTCTGTCCACTCAACCCGATTCTTGGCACATTCCTTGCGAGGCTCACCAACAGGCGGTACTTCTGTCAGTTCAGAGAAGGGTGCTTCTAAGAAATTAGGCGCCGCAGAACTCCATGATACGCGTGACCTTTTAGAGACACCATGTTCACAAATAATTCGTGGGTCAATAAAACTGCAATGCCGTATCGTGTGCTATACGGAATCGTTCGCTACAGCACTCACGACCCCAAACATCTGAACCCATTTACGCCATATCATGAAAGTCACTACGTCGCCACGGCACAGTACCGAGATTATTCAATATGCCGACATATAAACTGATATATTTGACCAAGGACTCAGGGAAATTCCTCAAGCTAAGCTAATTTTCGAAACGAACCATTAACACCAATCCTATGCCTTGTATTTCATTGACTTTTATAGCACACGTAAGTAAGCTTGACTTCCTAAATCATGCTGTGATGTTGTAAGAGTTGTCCACAACTCTTGTAGATGATAAAATCGCAATAAGGTGCGCAGGGAACACTGTTAAATGGTTCCAAATCACTACTTCAGGCATTAGGTACCAGTTTCGAAGCAATCATCAAATGCTGATCGGCAACGCGAGATCGGCCCAGTTTATAGAGATTTGCAAGAATCCAAGTCTCTGGTATTTCATGAGGGTTAGTGGGTATTGCGCTTTTAAGCAGTCAGTGGGAAAGGAATCTTGTGTACCCAGCAGATAGAGTGCCCTTGAAGCGAGACTTACTGGACACAGAGACCGCCATTCGTGGTTACAGCTGTCCTGAATAGGGTTGCGTTGCGTTTTGATACGGTTTCAAGAAACCCAGATCACCTTGGAATATGTCCTAAGTGCTCTGTGCCGGGCAATCGTTGGTACCAATTTATAGGTCCGCAGTAGAGGAAATACATCTATGGTTCAGATGCCCATATCTTCGAATTGGAGAAATACAGTAAATTGCGAATCTTGCTAGCCCGTGTGTCCATGAACAATCACTAGACTCCTGTCCATGATTTGTAACTTAACATACCAAGCTTAACTGAAACTTAAGCTCGGTAGGACCCGATGACTGACGTGATATGCTGGAGACGTACTTTGAGTACAGTTGTTCAAACAATTACAAGGCACCAAAATACTACTCGTCTGAGCAAATTAGATTTGCTCGATACGCAACTAGTCTGTAACAGGCTACGACGAAGATATCGAATCATTTCTTTGCTTAATTCCCTTGTATTTAAGATATTTACTATACACGGGTAAGTCGGCACGATGGCAGTTCCGCTAAAGGGCTATGACAGGGAACGCAAGCGTTAAGGCAATAATTACCTTTTCGGGGCTAGACCATACACCGCCCAAATCCATCCGTTTAGATAAGCTTAAAAAAGTAATTTTAAGACCATACTGGCGGTGCATGCGCCATTACACGTTATTTTGACTGTACTCAATACATCTTGCCAAATCATGAGCAATAATGAAATTAATTCCTAGCTAAAGCTCCCTAGATCCAATACATTAAAGATATTAGTAGTCAGCATAACCCTAGGACAGAACACTTGCATACAAAACTGAGGAATCCAGGAACCAGACGATTTGTCTGATGTAGCTAGAACAAGAAAATGCCCGGGGTAGAGGTTGAGGCTCGACAAAATTCAACTTGCCCGTGCTTAAACTACCGAATACTTGGTTTGCATATCAGAAATACTTCTTTCACCAAAAACAATGAGAAAGTGAAATGGTTTTGACAGTTGATTCTCCCCGCACTTTGGTTTTTGTTAAAGGTGAAGAACTCCAAATATTCTGAGTATCCAATACCGTCCAGGGCTTCCATCAAGCTGCAGGAGTGCATATGTGTATAATACAGGCGTAAATGCTCTTCAACCGTCTACACTATTTCAAACAAACCGAATATAATGAAATGGCCTCAATATCTGTGCGCACTGATGGCTGACGTCTTTCAATCCGGAACTCAACACCCTCTCTCGGATACGCATTCATTAGTGCGCCGATAACCATAAGTGATCTTTATCAAGACTCCGAAATAGACTCGGCTGTTGTCTTCTCGTTCTTCGTAGCGGTTTTCCCACGATGGCTGGTGTTCGATGAGGCTGGAAGATCCTGTGCAACAATGGTGTCTGCTTGAAGACGTCGATTTTGAAGCTCCTCAAAGACTTCCCAGTCGCCGATGTTCTCTTCAAAGAATTGGTCGAGATCCAAGCCACGCTCTTCAACCTCGTCTGAAACTCTAAGGTGGAGGCCAGGGATGTACTTCAAAATAAGAAGCAAGGCCAGTGAAACAACAAAGGAGTACGAAGAAATGGCGGTGATCTCGGCAAACTGCCTGCCTACCTGAATGCCAACGCCATCAATCCCACCTGGTGCGAGAGTCGCGCCATCAAGTGAAGAAATTGACTGAGAGGCAAAGATCCCGGTAAGAAATGAGCCTGTCATTCCGCCGATACCGTGGAGTTTGAAAACATCCATCCCTTCATCAATGTGAAGCCACTCATTTACGTTGTCCATGAGAGCGCAAACGACCGCAGTGATGAACCCGATGACGGCAGCCAGCCAGACACTGACATAGCCAGCAGCGGGTGTGATACCGACAAGTCCAGCAATGACACCGGAGCATGCGCCGACTACCCGGAAGCGACCTTTGTGCTTGATGTAGTCAACTAGAACCCAGCCTATGGCGCCTGTTGATGCTGCTGTATTGGTGTTAAAGGCTGCTAACATAGCACGAATGCTACCATTAAGTGCCGAACCACCATTGAAGCCGAACCACCCGAAGTAAATCAGAACGGTGCCGAGAAAGACGAGAGTGGTATTGTGAGGCTTGCCATGTGACCTATCTCCAGAGGTCTTTTTGCGCTTTCCGAGGGCGAGAGCATAAGCGAGAGCGGCCCAGCCGGAGGCAATATGAACAGGACCGCCACCAGCGAAATCGAGAGACGGAAGCTAGAGTTGCTAGTGTAAGTCTCTACCAGTAGAAGAACCCTATCAGTCATATTTGGAATTACTCACTTTGTAAAGCCAGCCATTGGGGTTCCAAGTCCAGCAGGCGATGGGGCAGTAGACAATGGTAGCCCAGAGGAAGCCAAAGACAAGAGATGGAACGATCCGCCCACGTTCAAAAGCACCACCCACCACGATCTGGACCGTGCAAGCGCAGAAGAGTAGTTGGTAAAGACAAAACACGATCTCTGGAATGTTAGAATTGCCGATAGAAGGGGCCGACATAACATTCTTCATTCCGAAGTTTGCGAGGTCGCCTATGAAAGGGCCTGCGCTACGGCTATAAGCCAAAGAGTAGCCCCAGAACATCCATTGAAAGGTTGTGACAGCGCCAATCATGATAGACTGGAAGATGAGGGCAAGGGCAGACTTTCTGCGGGCGAGGCCGCTGTAGAGGAGTCCAAGTCCGGGGATGATCAGATACACAATGAAGCCGCAGAAAGCGATGTACGTGTAATTGTATTCCACTCCATCATATTGAGCATTTACATCTCCCTCGAGAGGATTGCCGCCATTGGGCTCGGAGGCGTTATAAACAGGCTACAGAGTCAGGACATCAATAAAACTATAATATGGCAAGAGGAGGAGCTTACTACTGTCGACATCTAAAAGAATTTATCAAGCTAGATATGTAAAGAAATAGAAAGATGGTTAAAAACAGCAGAGAGTCGGCAATAGGACTCCAAGCCTACGACGATCGGTAATTAAGCTTAAATGGAAGGAGGCCGTAGAGAACGAGGTATGGGAAGGGATGGGGAGCTCGAGGAATTTGAATGCTGCGAAACCAATGGACGAAGCTACTGGTGCTGATAACACCCCCGTCAATGCTAATACTTATCAGTCTACACTGATAGGGCTAAGTCAAGCTAACACAAGGTCCTTATCACTCCGGCTCACATCCACCAAACTAACCCCTGCTTACACCAAGCCGGTTAATAGCAGAAGCTTTGTGAGCAGATCTATCATGATGCAGCTCGAACTCCTCCTCATTAGCTCTGGCATTCAAGAAAATGTCCCCTTGAGTTACTACAGCCCACTTAAAGTAGTCAGTGTCTATTTTGCGGGGTTAAGGCTCGTGAGACAGAAAACCGGAAAGCTGATTGACTGACTAGTCGAGCTTGATGTAGTAAGTCAGGTTAAGTAGCTTCGTCATTAATTAGAGTACACTAGCAGGGCTAATGTTGTCAGTTTCAAGTTATGTAATCTTATCTGAC
Source organism: Nectriaceae sp. PG4201 (assembly GCA_023628695.1). NCBI lineage: Eukaryota > Fungi > Ascomycota > Sordariomycetes > Hypocreales > Nectriaceae > Nectriaceae sp. PG4201. Next base: position 22,120 of record JAMAKE010000228.1, read on the forward strand.
TTTTCGTTAACGTACATAAGTAAGTGCCGCAGAGAAGTAAGCGCCGCAATAAGATTTACACCTTAAATCCCATTTTTTAAAAAGCTTTTAAAACTTCAAACTAAGCTTAAAATAGATATAAATTTAAATTTAAATTTATAATATAAAATAAGATAATGTATATAATAAGCGAGTGGAACAGACAAGCGAGTGGAATAAAAATCCCTCAAACCTCCTCCTGTCTATTTAATCAAATGATTCTTAATAATAAATTATATCTCAATTAAATATTGAAGTAAATATCCTTCTTGCCCTTCAAGCTCTTAAGCAAGACCTAAAGCTAAGCTTTTGATAAGCTGCCTGCCTCTATATAGTCCCTCTTATAACCCTCTATTATCGATAGCAAGGCCTGCCTTCTTGAGCTGATATTGTGCCCAATTCGCGGAAGCTATTAAATCTAGAAGAATAGATAATTGCTAAGTATATTCTTAACTTAGGTTCCTAAGGATTTCCTTTGCACTTGCTTACTATTAAAGAAATAGCTAATTAATTACTTATTAAGTAAGAGGCATAACTTATTAATAAGTGCTAAGCTTATAACTTTATTAAGTAATAGCTATAGCTTTAAATGCATTTATTTTATAAATATAACTATAAAAGGGCTTA
>JAMAKE010000229.1:0-22677 GCA_023628695.1 Nectriaceae sp. PG4201
GGTATAGCTTTAATTTCTTCCTTGAACTTAGCTTCTAGCTATTTATAGTAAGGAAGAAAGGGCATTGCTATCTTATCCTAGTTAATATAGCCTTGAAATTAAAGGGGTTGCTTTATAATAAGCCTCTCTAAAGGTGCTTTAGAGTGCATTTTATATTGGTCATAATATAGCAGTGGCTTGCAATCCTTTCCCTTATACTTAATATATATTGATAGGAGAGAGAGTTCAAGGTATCCCCCTATATAAGGAATAATAGACAATCTAGCAGCCATTGCAAGTCAAGACAATTAATATGCACTTAATTAAATAGTTAATAGGCTTAAGGATTGAGAATAATAATAAGGCAAGGCAAAAAATGCTAATATAAGTAGCTTAGCTTTAAAGGTTTATATATAAGTCTAAAGGTCTATAGGCAGTTAGTCTTAGGTAATGGATTTAAGGTCTAATTAATTAAATAAAGAGGGGATAGAGGCTTAAATATAAAGAGGGATAATAGGATATATAAGCATTTATAGGGGTAAAAGGTTAAAGGAGAGAGAGTTAAATATTGCAATTAATTTAATCTCTTTTTAAATCACTCTCTTAGCTATTGCATTAACCTTATATAATAATAAAGTCCTAGCTATATCTTTTAAGAGAGTGAATTAGCTCTCTTATTATTTATCTCTTGATTTAAACCTTTCTTTATTTTCTTATTCTTTTCCTTCTCTTATAACTATATATTTAATTCTTCTTATATTATAGCTCTCTTATTTAACCCTTAACTATTTAATTAATCTACTTATTATGCCTTCTTTATATAATAATAAGCTTAACCTTCTCTCTATAGTCCCTATATCTTATCTTCTTAATATTTAAGCTATCTCTATTAATTATATCTATTAAGATAAATTCACTTATAGCAATCCTCTTCCTATAGAGGGTTAAACTAATAAGACTACCCCTAGTAATATCTATAGCTAAAGGCTAAAGACTATAGCCAAGAGATATCTCGAGGTTTAGTTATATAGCTAGATAGCTCTAGGTTAAATAGGCAAACCACTTTATATTGAGTTAAGCTTTAAGCTGCTAGCTTAAAGCAAAGATAAATTATTAGCTCTTTCGCTCCTTTCCTTCTTTTATAATATTATAAGACTAAATAAACCCTTTCAATTAATCATTCAAAAGTATATAATAGTCAAACTAAACCCTATATATATCTTAACTAAGGTAGCGCATCTTAATAGCTCCTTTATTGCAAACCTTATCTCTTGCCTTAAATGCTTAAAGGCTCTCTTTATTACTACTTATAGACGCTAGAATCCCTTGATATATAAGCATTGCATTTATTCTTATATAAAGTTTATTACTAGCAATAATAAATATATTCTCTATCCCTTTTATGCTTATCTCTCTATTTAAGGCTTTTAAGATAGCTTATATATTAATTATATTTAAAATGCTAATTCTTTATATAAATAGCATTTCCTTATTAATTACTAAGCTAAGGCTATTTATGCAAGACCTCTTAAACTTCCTCTTGCTAGAAGCTATTTTAACTTAGCCTCCTATTCTTTTAATACTTACTTTGCTAGGGTTCTCAATTGTTATAGCTGCCCTTAAATTACTAATATCTAGCTCATAAGTAATATATAGAAGATAAGGGATATTAATAAGTATTATTATAAGCTTAAAAGCACTTAATTCTAACCTTATTAAGTATCTTCTTTTAACTTTTAAGGGTATATTAAGGCTTTTAAGGTATTTTAAAGTTAAGTAGAACTTTAATAAGTTCTCTTTCTTAATATAAATAAAACTTATTAAAACTATTTAATCTATTAATTCTCTTTATCTATCTTTATTATATTCTTAGTATATCTTTATTCTTTATAACTTAATAAAATAATAAGTTAATTACTAAGAGGGCTACCCTTAAGTTATATTTATAAAAGGAAAAATAAATATCTTATAAAAATAATAACTTAAATAGAGCTAAATATATAAGCTTTATATATTCCTTTAAAGATAACTTATAAAAGCATTTAATCTTATAATACTTATAATATTTATAATTCAAGGGCTTAGAATTTCCTTTATTCCTTCCTCTTTTACTTTCTTAAGTAATAAGAGTTTTTTACTTTAAGTTTAATAGCTAAGTAGTTTTAGCTCTTAAATTATTATCTTTATTATACTCTCCTCCTTATAATAGCAATAGTCCTTAGTCCTCTAAGATATTAATAGAAAATTTTATAATCTTTAAAGGAAGTTAATATATCTTAATTTTATTACTTAGCTAAGTATAAGTATCTTAACTTTTACTTTAAACCTCCTCAATCTAATAAGAGGACTTTTATCTTTATTAATATTCTCTTAATTAAATGGTTTAAAGTTATTATTGCTATCTTTATTAAATAATAATATTAAAACTAAGGAGTTACTTTTATTATCTTTAGCTTTAATAAGCATTTTATTTCTCTTAAAAATACCTTCTTTAGCTAATAGCTAATTATTTGCATTTAAAGATTATTAATTATATAAGTCCCTTATAAACTTCTTTAAATAATCCTTGCTAAATGTCTTATTTAACTTAATTTTATTTAAGGTATAGAGGTAATAGGCACTAAAGACTAATAATCTCTTATTAATATAATAAGGGCCTTCTTATTTTATCTCTATCTTAATAGTATATAAGTAATTAAATGCTTTAAGTATGCTATATTTAAGTATTAAGTCTCCTTCTTTTAAGGGCATTGTCCTTAGGGTATTAATATTATTAATATTAATGCATTTTAATAGCTTCTTTTGGAAGGTAGTAACTCTTTTCCTAGCTTCTTTAATATCTTTAGTATATTTATTAAGTACCTTAAAATAGGCCTTTAAGAGCTCTTTACTTATTTAAACCTTATCTTAATTAATTAATTGCTAAGTTAAATATTCTATCTTTAGAGGCAAGATAAGTTCCCTCTTATATATAAGCTAAAATGCTAACTTTTTATATAATGCTTATATAGCAATCCTATTCACTAGCAATATAAGTCCTAGGAAGTTCTTTTATTTCTATTTTAGCCTTATTATCTTAGCTAGGCTTAATATTATAAAGTAATATCTAGCTTTTATTATCTTATTAGCCTTTAAGTTATATGCTAAGGTTATAATTATCTTTATACCTAGGTTTATAAGAACCTTAATAAATATAGCCTTTATTTCTAGTCCTCTATTAATAATAGCAATTAATATAAGACTAAATCTTTAAATAATATTCCTTGCAAAATGGGTAAAGACCTTTAAGTTTAATATCTTTATTAAGGATACTTTTAATTATCTTATTAAGTTATATCTTGCCTTTAAGAGATAGCTATTCCCTTAATTAAATAGTAAGTATTGCATATTAAAGTATATCTTCTTTATTAGTTAACTTAAAGCAATTAATATAGCTAGTTCTCTTGCCTTGAGATTAATATACCCTTAACACTCTAAGCAACTTAAGATAGCTTATATAACTTAGTTCTAAAGGCCTTTCCAATAGAACCTATCTACTAAGAGCTTATATATTATCTATCTCCTCTTATACTTATAATCCTTATAGCATATTATAATAAGTTTTCTTTGAGTTTCTTTATTATTTATTATTAGCCTAGGGAGAGCTATATCCTAAGCAGGCCTCTTCCAAAGCTTTCCTTTCTTAACTATAAATATTTAAGCTACTCTTTTAAGCCTCCTAAAGTCTTAGGATAATATTCCTTCTAGCCTTTATAATAATATTAGAAATTTTACTATCTCCTTATATTCTTCTAAGTAGCTATTATCTAAGGTTCTTATCTATATAATATTTAATTAAGTGTTAATAAAGTTCTTAATATTGCCCTTATAGTCTTAATCCATTTAATTAAATAGTCCTTCTAGCTTGCGAGATAAGCTATCTATTATATTATTCTTCTTTCTAAGTATATGCTATATAATAAAGTTAAATAAGAGGATATATATAATCTACCTTATAATAAGAGCGCTAAGAATATTATTTGCATTGCTATTTAATTAATAGACTAAGACTTAAGCATTAATCTTAAGGATAAAGTATATATTATATAAATAACTTTGCAACTATTTAATTGCATAAAGCATAGCTTTGCATTCTCTTTTAATAGTATTATAAGTCTATTTTAATGCAGTTTAAACTTTAGATTTATATTGCATAGTATATCTCTTCCTATTGATTTCTTGCATTAAGCTATATCCTTAACCTTTGCTATTAGCATCCACCATAAGCATAATTACCCCTGCGCCTTTTAAGTAGTCTATTAAGACTAAAATAGGCCTCTTAATTAAATAGTCCTTAAGTATATTTATAGCATTCTATTAATCCTCAGTCTATATAAATATAATACCTTTCTTTAAGAGATATATTAAGGGTTTAGCTATCTAGGCATAATATTTTATTTATATTCAATAGAAACCTATTATGCCTATAAAGCTTTTAACTTCTTATATATTGCTATATATAGTCCATTTTATAATCTTAAGAACTTTTACTTTAGTAGGACTTTAGCTATTTATCTTATATAGATACTTAACTACTATAATTATTAATTAGCAGAACTATAATTTTATCCTTATAACTATATAGCCTGCTAATTTAATATTAATAAGCATTTTATTAAGATTAATTAAATGCTTTATTATATATTTATGCATACTAAGTTAAAATTCCTCCCCATTATAATAAGTCTTCGGTCCTTTAATTATAATATTATTAAGAAATGGCCTGCATATACTTAGCACTAAGTTAAATAATATCCTTATAATAATCTAAGTAAATTAAGCAATAGAATTAATAGCTCCTTAAGGCAATATATATATCCTTAGTAGTCTTAAGGGGGTTATAATTATTATTAAGTCTTTGCTTTCTTCTGCTAAGGGAATTTAATTATAGCCTAAAAAGAAGTTAAGGAGAGATAGCATTTTGCATATAGCAATATTATCTGCAAATTCATCTACTCCTAGGGGTATTCCTATATTATAAATTATAATAATATTATACTTCTTAGCTAAATTAATAAACTAAAGCCCTTTATCCTTCTTAAGGACTAAGAAGTACTTATTGCAATAGCTTGCATAAGACTCTTTTAAGATACTATTAGCTAAGCATTTATATAAGATTTCTATGAGCTTCCCTTCTATAGCCTTAGGGATTGGAATATTAGCTAACTACTATGCCTTATAGTTAATCACTTTAATTACCTATAGAGAAGTAACTAAGGGGTTAACTTTCCTACTCTCATTAAAATCCTAAGAAAGGGCAGCTTCCTTATTATATATTATCTAAAGGAATAATGCCAATTCTTATTTAATAAGCTCCTTATCTACTTAATTAAGTAATCCTTTAAGTTAATTACTATAAATCCTTATCCCTTTCTCTATTAAGGAGAACTTTAGCATAATTAAGTCTAAGAAGGGAGTAGACTTATCTATTAATCCTTGCATTTCTAGCTACTTTGCCTTCTTTTAATTTGCATTCCCTTTAAGGATAGTCCTATTAAAAGGGATATTATCCCTTAGGTGCACTTTAACTCCTTTCTTCTTATATAGAGTATTTATAAGGAAAGGTTGCTACTTATTGCTAGGTTCTCTTAGCTCCTATAGGGTAGCCTATTTCTATTCCTAGGCAATAGCTATTATTATCTTAGCTAGTAATAACTCTTCTTTATTAAAATTAAGTAGAATTACTTAATTAAATAGATTTAAACCTTTAAGTCTAAGAATTAAGTATTTCTTTAGCTTATTTATATCCTTATTGCTTTTAGGCTAATTATTATAATTAATAGTAAGAGCTATAGTTTAAGTAAGTTTAAATAACCTTGCCTTTAAAGATTCCTAAGTAATATCTATGCCCTATTTAATAGAGCTAGCTATAGGGCTTTATATTTATATAGTTCTTAAGAGGCAGCTTAAGACTATTTAATCATTTAAATTATATTTAAAAGAGACTCTTATAGACTTAACAAAGGGCATCCCAAGGATAAAGGGTTATATAATAAATATATTTATAATATATACTTATTATTTAATCTAGACATTGCCTATATATAAGTTAACTATTATTATCCCTTTTAAATAGATCTTATTATAAGAATATAACTTCATTTTAACCTTAGTTCCTTTGACCTTAAGCTTAAACCTCTTAGCTAAAGAGGCTTTAATAATATTGACCTCTAAGCTTATATTTACTATTACTTTAACTAGATAGCTTTTTAGACTTCCTAGCTTAACTATAAGCTTTAAGAGTTCTTATGAGGGTGTTAAAATCTACCCTTTTATATTTATAAGGTTAACCGCTTAATTAAATAGTTTAGTGACTTTTCCTTTATTTAACCTTATTATAAATATTAAAAAACTATACTCTTTAGCTATCTTTTAATATTATTTTAATGCTTAGTTATAGCCTTCCTAGGTTTTTAATATAATTAAATTGGCTTTAATGCTTATATCTATATTAAGAACTAGTCCTTTGCTATCTTTCTAAAGGGTAGCTTCTACTCTATTAGCAAAATCCTTGCATTCCTTTGCAATAGCATTTCTAATAAGGGAATTAAGTAACAAGAGGTCTAATATAGCTACTTTAACTTTCTAGGCCATGATATTATTAACTATCTTTTGTTATATGCATTCCCTTTATTTCTTTATAGTTAATTTCCCCTTAAGATCTTTTATCTTCTTAGCTTATTCCTTTAATATTAAGGGTGCTATTTCTTATTTAATATCTTTAGTTATGCATTGAGCAGCCTTATTAATGTCCTTAAATCTATTCAATCTCTATCTTTTTATTGCATTTATAGCTTCCATTATATTAATTTTAACTGCAACCACTTAATTAAATAGCATATTATTAACTTAGATTATGCTAGTTATTATAAATAAAGCCTTTATATCTTTAGCATTTAGCAGCCAATACTCTATAGATGCTTCCCTATTGAAGAATTCCTATAGGATCCTATTCTCTATATTATTTACATTTTAATCTTCTCTTTATTATCCTATCTTCTTTAAGACTTAATTAAGGATTTAAATTTCTAAGGATCTATTAAAATGTAAGATCTAAAGGAAGATAAACCTTTAAATAGAGGATCCCTTTAAAATGAACCTCCTCATAAGATATAAGGGTAATATTTACTTCTTAGGACTTATCTTTATAAGGCCTATATCTAAGTTATACTTAATAAGCCTATAGCTTATATTAAGCTTATAGTCTTAATATATATCAAGGAAGTGTCTAGTTATATTATAATAAAAGCACCTTTTGCTAAAGCCTATTGCATTAATCTATATCTCCCTAGAGCTATTATCCTTAATATAGGATATCCTATTAATAGCTATGACTTATAATGCCCTTAGAACTTAATTCCTAGCTAGGAGAAGCCCTCTTATGACTTATTTAATAAAGAGGTCAAACTGCTGCTTCTATTGCTCCATAGCATTTATATATCACTTCTTAATTATTGCAATAAGTTAATTAACTAGATCCATTGCAAGCTCTAAGGTCTTTTAATGCTATTCTTCCCTTATTAAAGACTAAGGTTAACTTCTCTTATTATATATTTAGGGAGATAGGTTATATTCTAATTGCGCAAGAATAATAAGGTAGCATAGGGTAAAAGATACCTTCTATATCTTTAGAAGAACTCTTATTTCTATAAAGGATTTTAATTAATCTCTAAAGATCTATATAACCTATCTTTATTAATTCTTAAAGGGTCTTTTAAGATCTATTGCAAATGCTAATAAAAACTTTATTTAGCATAGCATTATAAAGGTATTTTAAGTATAAAGAGAACTTAGCTTACCCTATTAAATTAATCTTTTAATATAGAAATGCATATTCACTTAATTACTTAATAATCTTAATATAGTCCAATGGATATCCCTTGAGGTCTTTTATATTGAGGCAGTCTAGCTTATCTTGCAAGTTCTATATTTAGTCTTTATTCTATATCTTAAACTGCTCCTTTAAGTTAATTTGAGCTTCTAGCTAATTGTAATTATAAATTGCATATTTAACTTTTATCTCTAGGTCTAAAATAATAAAAGAAGTTAAGTAATTTTACTTTGCACTATTACTTATCCTTATTTTCTTAGTATATTTATTATATATCTTAAGGAACTTAATAATATTGCTACTAATAAACTTGCAATTGAAATGTCTATCTATAAGGCGAGGATAGCTAGCTTAATTAATACTATCCTTAATAGCATTTATTAGTTCCTTAAGAGTATTATTTAAGTATCTTTATAGTTCCTTCCCTCTCTCTAAGCTAGTCTTAGAGTTTAATGTCTTTAGGAATATAAAAGATTAAATAGATATCTTTATATATTAATTTTAATCCCTTTTAATTAAATGGTTAATAAGCATAAGAAGTCAAAAGAAATTAAATAAAGTATAAAGATTATATCTAGATAATAGCTTAGGATTTAAATGAATTATAATGATATATAAGGCAAGATTTAATTGTCTCTTTCTATTGACTATCTTATTTAAAATATCTTTATTAACTTCTTCCTCCTCTTGCCTTATCCTCCTATTAACTTAAGGTTATTATCTTATTAGCCTTACTTTCTACCTTCATACCCTTATTAAGATATTAAGGACTCTTATTCTAGCTAAATAGTTCATTATTGCATTAGCTTTCTTCCTTAGCAACCTCTTAATATTTAATATAAAATAGCTAGCTATAATTATTCCTTAGAAAAAGCTAAGGTTATATTGCTAAGGCTAGGGATAGAAGAGTAATTAAGGAGATTAATACTTTCAATTTCCTCTTTAAATTATCCTTCTCTATATAATCTTAATTAAATAGTTTCTCAATTCAATTAATTAAATAGTTAATAATTAAAAGGGAGTTATAATTTTATTACTCTTAAAAGTATTTTAATAGTTATATCAATAAAAATATATCCTTATTCTATTAATGCCTTTTACTAAGGTAACTAATATTATATTGCTTAAGAAGGCTAACTAAGCTATTATTAGAAATTCTTATCCTTATTAATTCTATTTACTTAATAATTAATAAATTAAATAGTCTTAATAAGGTTTACCCTCTTTGCTCCTTTACTTACTTTATTAAAGTATAGTATTAATATGTTAAGTTCTTATAATAGCATAAAAGTGTTATTTTATATTAGCTTATTTATAACCCTAAGGCCTAAGGGATAAGTAATCTTAAACCCAAGGTAGCCTAAGCATTTCCCTTGGCTTTCTCCTAAAAATCGCTAGCATCCCATAAGATAAGACTCTCTAAGCTTTAATCTTATTATAAATAGAATGCTAATATTTGCCTCTACTTAACTAACCTACCTAATAAAACCCCTATTATAATTCTAAAGCTTCTCTTATAGTTACTTAAAGGCAAAATGGCATTGCAAGGCAGGCGAATTACCTATGCAACCGCAGCTATGCTATAAGAAGAAAATTCGCGCACTCTAGATAAGGAGTCAATAGAAGAGATATCTATCCTTAGCTTGCAAATTGCTAACTTTAAGGAATAGCGCATTGCTATTTATAATTGGATTAAGAAGCTTAAAGAGATTAAGCGACTTTAAGAGCGGGAAAAAGAACTCCTTAAATCTATTAGCATACTTAATAATAAGAAGTCTATAAGAAGATATTAACTATTGAACGATTTAGCCTTAAGCAATAGGGGAGACCTTAAAATTAAGAATATTATAAAACTCCCCCTCCTAGTAACTATATAAAGATATAATAATTAGTTAAGCGACTTATAGTGCGCTTTTGCTAATGCTCATTGAAAGTTTTAAAAGGACTATAAAAGGATTCTCTTTGCCTTAGATTATATAAATTATAAAGGAAGGGCAAGATAGGACCGATATCTAGATAAATAGATAGAGGAGGACTATAAAGACCTTAAGGATAATTAAGAAGACTTTAAGGAGTAGACCCTTAGCCTTATTAAGGATTTAAGCAATTAAGAGCCTCTTTTAATGAGGTAAATTAAGGATACAAAGCAATAAGAGTATTAAATCTTAATAGACTTCTATCTCTATCTTAACTCTCTAGAGAAATAGTTCCTAAGAGCACTTAAAAAGCAAAGGGCTCTTTTATACTTTGCTAAGCTCTAAGATTAACTCTAAAGTTATATTAACTTGCATAGCCTTATAATTCCTAAAATAAGAGAGGAGATAGTGACCCTTGCTACTTAATATTAAGATTTAATGCTAAATATTAAGAAGAGGCATTATAAGTCTCTTAAGCAAGACAAAGAACTCTTGAAGGCAAGGCGCTATAATACTTGCAATTTAATAGGCTTTTGCTATTAAAATAATAAAAGGAAGGAATATAATTTTAACTTAAACTTAACCCCTATAAATACTTTAAATCCTAAGGGCTTAAATAGTAAGTATTTCCATTGCTATAACTATAATAGCAAGGAACATCTATGCTTTTAATGCCTATACCTAGCTAAGGCATAAGGCATTACTTAAAATAAGGGAAATGGGAAGTAGCTAAGTTAAATGCCCTTGCCTTAGCTGCTATACCTAAAGTCAAGATAATAATATAATTCTATATACCTATTATAATTAATAAGCAAATCAATATAAAAACCTATGCCAATTTAAATAGTTATGCAAAGGTAGACCTCATTAATAAACAATTCGCAAGGAAGCAAGGCCTTAGATAGGTTATAGCTATTAAACTCGCACTTAAGACCGCAAGCTTATTTAAACTACTTATATATAGAGTCTAGGCAATTCTTATTATAGCTATTAACTTGCAAGGAATAATGCGCCACTTTATATGCCATTGCATTAAAATTAATAGGGACTTAATACCCTAAGGAAGCCTTATATTATTATTAATAACTACCCTTATAAAGCATTGCATTTACTTATGCTTATATAAGCAATAGTAGTAGTTTAAGTAATAATAAAAAGGAGTTAAGGTTATATATCTATAGCAATTTAAGATTAAGTATAAAAATACTATGCAAATCTTTAGTATTATTAAGGCATTAAAACCTTACCTCTTACTAAGTAAGGAGGAACTAATAATTAAGGGCACCTATAATATCCTTACTAAGCTATTGAGCTTTTAAGATATATTCAATGCAAATAATGCAAGTATCTTACCTTGCTATAAAGCTATTAATTATGCAATTAATTTATAAAAGGACTAAGTTCCCTCTTATAGACCTATCTATCTATTGTCCCTTGCTAAGCTTAAGGAGCTGTAGGAATACCTTAATAATAACTTAGTAAAAGGATGCATATGCCCTTTTAAGAGCTTAGTAGGCATATTAATCTTATTTGTCCCTAAGAAGGATAGGAGCCTTAAGTTATGCATTAATTACTAGGGTCTTAATAGGGTAATAGAGAAGAATTGCTACCTATTACCTCTTATTTTAAAGATTCTTAACTATATCTTTAGTGCAAAGTATTTTATTAAGATTAATATAAAAGATGCTTATTATTGCATTAAAATTCAAGAGAGAGATAAATAGAAGATAGCTTTCTAAATGCATTATAATCACTTTAAGTATTTAATTATGCCTTTTAGGCTAATTAATACTCTAGCTACTTTTTAAAGTTATATCTATTAAGCTTTGCAAGGGCTATTAAATACTATTTGCATAGCCTATTTAAATAATATTCTTATCTTCTCAAAGGATAGAGAGTTGCATATAAAGCATATTAACTAAGTATTAAAAAGGATAAGATAGGCTAAGCTCTATGCAAAACCTAGCAAATATAGCTTTTACTAAGACTAAGTTAAGTTCCTAGGGTTTATCTTATTAAGCGCTAGGGTTTCAATAGATCCTTGATAGGTAGATATAGTTATATCTTAGAAAGAGCCTAAGATATACTATGAAGTTCAAGTCTTCCTTAGCTTCTACAATTTCTACCGCCGCTTCATTTGCAGCTACTCTTAAATTATAGCCCTATTATATGCCCTTTTAAAAGGAAATAAGAATAAGCATAAACTAAGGACTATCTCCTTAGGCAATGATAAGAGACTAGCATTTAACTGCCTAAAATATACCTTTAAGGAGGCATCTCTCCTTTAACACTTTAACTTAGCAAGGAGTATATATATTAAGACTAATGCTTTTAAGTTTGCAATAGCTAGAATAGCATTATAGCTTAATAATGCAAGATCTTATTATCCTTTTGCCTTTTAGTCTTAGAAGTTTAAAGGGGCAGAGCTTAATTATAGCACCCTAGATTAAGAGATAATAGCTATTATTAAGTCATTTAAATATTAATAATATTATATAGAAGGGGCAATAAAGACTATAGAGGTCCTATTAAACTATTATAACCTTTAGACATTTATAAAGTAGCTAAAACTCAATAGGAGATAGGCTTGCTAATGCATATACTTAGTACCTTATGACTTTATTATAAAGTATAAATCAAGGAAAGGAAACCCTATAGATGCCTTATTGCATTGTCTAGACTATAAGGGCAAGGAGCTAGCAAATACCAAGCTATTATTAACCCTCTAGAATAAGCTAGCTAGTATATAGCAAGTAAGTAAGAATATAAGACTTGCAATGCATAAGCATGATAAGATGTCTTTGCAGGTTAAGCAGTCCTAGGCTCTAGGCTAGTCTAAGCATAATAAGATATCTTTAAAGGACAATACTTCCTTAGCTTGCTAGCAGCATAACGAGATATCTTTAAGGGACAATATTTCCCTTGCTAGCAATAAATATTAAGAGAGCAAAAAGGCCCTGAATCTTAAGCATTAAATAGACTAAGTCTAAGGTATAATTAGTTGCAAATAATTTACCCCAAAGGAAAGTATAAAGCAAGCCCTTGAGCATGAACCTATATTAGATATAGGGTCCTTAAAGGCCCTTATTAAGATCATTTAGAAGGCCTAAGAATAGGACCTAGAGATAAGGAGGCAAAAAGCCGCCGAATAAGACCCTAAGAGAAAGGGAAATAGTAATATCTAGTTGCTAGGCTAAGATGGCCTTATAAAGCATAAGAACTGCCTTTATATTCTAGAGGATATAAATATTAAACAAGAGCTATTAAGACTATATTATAATGACCCCTTAGCTAGCCACTTTAGAGTTAATTGCATAATTGAACTATTGCAATGTAAGTTTCATTAGCAAAACCTTAAATAAGATATTAAAGACTATATTCAAGGCTGTAATATTTACTAAGGGGTAATAGCTTAAAGGCATTGCTTATATAGCACCTTAAAATCATTATTGTTTCTAAAGAGACCTATAGAGGAGCTCTTAATAGACTTTATTATAAGGCTCCTGCCTATAATATAAAAGGGGAAAACTATTAATATAATATTAATCATAGTTAATAGGTTTATTAAGTATACCTTATACTTCTTAATGCAAACTATAATTAATGCAGCTAAATTAGCAAAGCTTTTCTATTAAGAGGTAGAGTTGCAATTTAGCGCGCTTAAGGGAATAGTCTTAAATAGAGGCCTAGTCTTTATAAGTAAGTTTTAGTCTAAGCTTTATTTTCACTCCAAGGTAAAACAAAGGCTTTCTATAGCATTTTACCTATAAATAGACAGGCAAATAAAGAGAATAAACTAAACATTAAAATACTACTTATAATACTTCACTAATAGAGAGCAAGTTAACTAGCTATAGCTATTAAGCTTAGTATAATTTGCATGCAATAATGCAAGGAATGCAATAATAAGTATCTTGCTTATAAAAGCATTATTAAGATACTAATTAAAGTTTAGCTTAAATATTAAGGATAATGCCCCTAAGGGGGAGGTATTAAAAGCTAAAGCTTAAGTCCTAAGACTTATAGAGCTTAAAGACCAATTAAGAGAGCACTAATAAATTGCTATAGAATAATAAGCAAAATATTATAATAAGCATTATAAACTATTAACCCTCAAGAGAGGAGACCTAATAGTCCTATTAATAAAGAACCTTAGATTAAAAGGAGAGAAGAGGAAACTAGCCCCTCGATTTATTAGTCCATTTTAAATTGTTAAGGTCATAGGAAAGTAAGTATATTAGCTAGCATTACCTAAGAAGTATAAAAGGCTATATAATATATTTTATATAAGCCTCTTAGAACCCTAGATAAAGAGACCTAGAGATACTCATAGAATACTATTAATGCTCAATCTTAAGGAAGATAACGAGGAATGGGAGGTTAAAGTAATTAAGGATAAGAAAATCTTAGAAAGGCAAGTTTATTATTTAATAAAATGGAAAGGCTAGCCTTTAGAGTATAATTAATAAGTACTAAAGGAAGATATATATAATATAAGACTTGCAATAAAGAAGCATAGCAAAATGCAATGGAAAGGCAAGCAAAAGGGGGAGTAGATGCCTTAGAAAATTGCTAAATAAGCTAGCCCTTAAAAATAAGGCTAATTGCGAAGGCAATGAGATTAATTCAATTAAATATCTATCCTAAGGATAGTAAGATAGCTAAGTAAAATTTTAGTCTAAAGACCCTAGCTAATAAAAACATAGCAATAAGATAGCAAAAGCTAAACTAAACTTAAGAGATATTTAAAGGGATCTCTATTAAGATAGTATTGCTAGTATCTAAGGATAGCTCCATAGCTGCTATGACTAAAGTTTATATTCTATAATAGAATGCTTGCATAGCAATATACTAAGCAATAAATCTAGCATTGCCTTGCTTTAGGCGCAGGACCTACTTCTTCTCCTATTTAGAAATATAGGTAGGCAATTAAATAAAAGCAAAATATTAGCTACCTATAGGAGAAAATAAGGGGAAAGCAGGGACTGACTGCAGAGGCAGGGGGAGGAGGATAATAGGAGAGCAATAGCTCTTAGCAGTAAACAATATAAGTTTAATAATTAGCTAGATCCTCTTAGCAAGCTAAATGTTAGCAAAAACCTTTTAAGCCCTAGGCAAAAAGATAATATATAGCAATAGACTTGCAAGCCCTTATAATATCATAGGCCTAATAATAATATATCTCAATAGATAAGAATGCAATTATAAAATTAATATAATGATTAATAAAGCGAGTATAGGTCTCCTTATTAAGGAGATAGGCATACTCCTCTCCCTCTTTAAGGGCAAGGAGGACTCCCTCCTTCGAGGGTTTAGCTAGGCAAGCTAGCAATTTATTAATAAACTAAAGGAGCTTATTAAGGTTATTTATATTCCTATTTAAGAGGGCAAGAGGGCTAAATATAGACAATTAATAGCTAAACATTAAACTAAAAGCTTTAGAAGCAATATAAAAGCCAGGGCCTATAATATCCACTTATAGGGCATAGGTATTGCTATGCTTAGAATACTGCTTGCAATGGGCTAATGAAGCGTCAGAGAAAAGATAAGCAATCGGGGCCCTATCAATAGGTTTTCCTCTTATAGTAATCAAGGCCTTGAGAGCAGCTAAATCTTGACTATTAGCAGTCTAAAAATAATATATACACTAAAGCTTAAGCGCGGGAAAGGCATAGACCTAGGTAAATCTCTAGGTCTTCTTCTTATCTTGGGCAGCCTTCTTAGTAGCCTTCGACTGAGTAGTTTAAGCTTTTGGAGGCATCTTGGCAGGGATAGCGAATCTCAAGAGAAATGTCGATGAATACTTAATGAGAGGGTGAGGATAAGTGAGAGAAAATATAATAAAGAATTAATAAACTTTAAATATAAGTAAAAACTTTAATAATAAAGTTTAAGATATAATGAAGTTAAGGAAAAAGAAAATAATAATAATAGGTTAATGAGATGCGACTTAAATAAGGCTAAAAATAAAGGGTAATATAATTGGCATTGCAAGGTATTGCTGCAACTTAAAGCCTAGAAATTAAAATGTTAATAATATTAATTAAATAGCAGAGATATAAAGACTTCCAGGGCTGATGAGATCTATTGAGTGAGCATAGCTAAGGGACTAGCTATTTTAGAGAGGGGGATAATTATAACCCTGAGGCCTAGGGGATAAGTAATCTTAGACCTAAGGTAGCCTAAGCATTTCCCTTGGCTTTCTCCTAAAAATCGCTAGTGTCTTATAAGATAAGACTCTTTAAGCTTTAGTCTTATTATAAATAGAATGCTAATATTTGCCTTTGCTTGACTGACCTACCTAGTGAAACCCCTATTATATTATTAACCTTTAAAGGGCTTTCTTATTAATATAAAACATTTCTCCTTATTATAATTACTATTTTATTAAAGGGAGGAAATATACTATTGCTAAAGATAAGTTTATCCCTTGAAATTAAGGGCGCAAAATAGGCCTTAATATATCTTATTAAGACTCTTAAAATGCTTAACTTAAGCTCTTAAATCTTAAAAATTATTATATAATTTAATTATAATTGCATTTAATTAAATAGTTTATAAAATTATAAAGATAAAAGGGAAAGAGTTTATTAAGGAATAATTTAATTTAATAATATATTTTAAGAAGGAAGTATAAAGTTAAGGGAAAGTCTACTTATCTTATTTTACTAAGGATAAATGCATCCTTAAATACTTAAAGACTATAAAAATAAACTAATTATAATATATAAGCTTTAATGCTAATATAATACCTAGAGCATTTAATTACTTATATATTATTAAGATAGAGATAAAATAGAAAGGCCCTTATTATATTAGCAAGAGATTATTAATCTTTAATACTTATTATCTCTATACCTTGAATAAAATTAAGTTAAGTAAGATATTTAATAAGGATTATCTAAAGAAGTTTATAAGGGACTTATATAATTAATAATCTTTAAATATAAATAATTAGCTATTAACTAAAGAAGGTATTTTCAAGAGAAGTAAAATGCTTATTAAAGCTAAAGATAATAAAAGTAATTCCTTAGTTTTAATATTACTATTTAATAAAGATAATAATAATAACTTTAAACTATTTAATTAAGAGAATATTAATAAAGATAAAAGTCCTCTTATTAAATTAAGAAGGTCTAAAGTGAAAGTTAAGATACTTATACTTAGCTAAGTAATAAAATTAAGATATATTAACTTTCTCTAAAGATTATAAAATTTTCTATTAATACCTTAAAGGACTAAGGACTATTGCTATTATAAGGAGGAGAGTGCAATAAAGATAATAATTTAAGAGCTAAAACTATTTAATTGCTAAACTTAAAGTAAAAAACCCTTATTGCTTAAGGAGATAAAAGAGGAAGGAATAAAGGAAATTTTAAGCTTTTAAATTATAAATATTATAAGTATTATAAGATTAAATTCTTCTATAAGTTACCTTTAAAGAAATATATAAAGCCTATATATTTAGCTTTATTTAAGTTATTATTTTTTATAAGATATTATTTTCCTTTTATAGATATAACTTAAGGATAGCCCCCTTAATAATTAACTTATTATTTTATTAAGTTATAAAGAATAAAGATATATTAAGAATATAATAAAGATAAATAAAGAGAATTAATAAATTAAATAGTTTTAATAAGTTTTATTTATATTAAGGAAGAGAACCTATTAAAAATTTTACTTAACTTTAAAATACTTTAAAGCCTTAATATACCCTTAAAAGTTAAAAGAAGATATTTAATAAGGTTAAAACTAAGTGCTTTTAAGCTTATAATAATGCTTATTAATATCCCTTATTCTTTATATATTGCTTATAAGCTAGATATTAATAATTTAAGGGCAGCTATAATAATTAAGGACCTTAGTAAAGTAAGTATTAAAAGAATAAGAGGCTAAGTTAAAATAGCTTCTAGCAAGAGGAAGTTTAAGAGGTCTTGCATAAATAGCCTTAGCTTAATAATTAATAAGAAAGTACTATTTATATAAAGAATTAACATTTTAAATATAATTAATATATAAGCTATCTTAAAAGCCTTAAATAGAGAGATAGGCATAGAAGGGATAGAGAATATATTTATTATTATTAATAATAGACTTTATATAAGAATAAATGCAATGCTTATATATTAAGAGATTTTAATATCTATAAGTAGCAATAAAGAGAGCCTTTAAGCATTCAAGGCAAGAGATAAGATTTATAATAAAGGAGCTATTAAGATATATTACCTTAGCTAAGATATATATAAGGTTTAGTTTAACTATTATATACTTTTAAATAATTAATTAAAAGGGTTTATTTAGTCTTATAATATTATAAAAGAAGGAAAGGAGCAAAAGAGCTAATAATTTATCTTTGCTTTAGGCTAGCAGCTTAAAGCTTAACTTAATATAAAGTAGTTTACCTATTTAACCTAGAGCTATCTAGCTATATAATTAAACCTCGAGGTATCTCTTAGCTATAGTCTTTAGCCTCTAGCTATAGATATCACTAGGGGTAGTCTTATTAGTTTGACCCCCCATAGAAAGAGGATTACTATAAGTGAATTTATCTTAATAGATATAATTAATAGAGATAGCTTAAATATTAAGAAGATAAGATGCAAGGACTATAAAGAGAAGGTTAAGCTTATTACTATATAAAGAAGGTATAATAAGTAGATTAATTAAATAATTAAGGGTTAAATAAAAGAGCTATAATATAAGAAGAATTAAATATATAGTTATAAGAGAAGGAAAAGAATAGGAAAATAAAGAAAGGTTTAAATTAAGAGATAAATAATAAGAGAGCTAATTCATTCCCTTAGAAGGTATAGCTAGGACTCTATTACTATATAAAGTCAATGCAATAGCTAAGAGAGTAATTTAAAAAGAGATTAAATTAACTATAATACTTAACTCTCTCTCCTTTAACCTTTTACCCTTATAAATGCTTATATATCTTATTATCTCTCTTTATATTTAAGCCTCTATCCCCTCTTTATTTAATTAATTAAACCTTAAAACCACTACTTAAGACTAACTACTTATAAACCTTTAGACTTATATATAAACCTCTAAAGCTAAGCTACTTATACTAGCATTTTTTGCCTTGCCTTATTATTATTCTTAATCCCTAAGCCTATTAACTATTTAATTAAGTGCATATTAATTGTCTTAACTTATAATAGCTATTAAATTGTCTATTATTCCTTATATAGAGAGATACCTTAAACTCTCTCTCTTATTAATATATACTAAGTATAAGGGAAAGGATTATAAGCCATTGCTATATTATAACTAATGCAAAATGCACTCTAGAGTATCTTTAGAGAAGCTTATTATAAAGTAACCTCTTTAATTTTAAGGCTATATTAACTAAGATAAGATAGCAATGCCCTTTCTTCCTTATTATAAATAGCTAAAAGCTAAGTTTAAGAAAGAAATTAAAGCTATACCTCCCTTAAATCCCTTTTTTTATAACTACCTTGAAGATATATAATAAAGCCTCTTAGCTATAATATGCATATAATCTCTAGAAGTTGCTTCTTAATATGCAAGACTATAACTAGGCCTTTAACTTTAATCTTTAATCTTTAATATAAACTCTTAGATATAAGCTAGAAGATTAATTAGTCATTGCTCCTAGGGAGATTATAATCTATATAGGATTAATTAAATAGAACTTAAGATATAATAAGCTTAAAATAAACCTCCTATTAAGTAAGGGCATTGAGATAATAAGCTATAAGGTTACCTTAAGCTATATTATATTAAAAGCTATAAAGCTAGCAATATATAATTGCTACTTCCTTGCTAAATTAATTAATTATAATAATAGTTATTAGGCCTCTTATATTTAAGATTGCTATAAGGGCCAATTCTATCTATTTAACTCTATATATAATAGCTATAAGAGGCAATTTAAGAAGACTGCATATACCTAGAGATAAGCCTTAATATATATAGAGATGCTATTTAACTTTAATATCCTTAGGATCCCTTTAATACCTTAACCTATATCATAAGAGTATAGCTATATCTATATTGCTATGCTCTTTTATAACCTTTATAGTCTAGTAGGCAATAATTACTATTAGACTATTAAACTTATAGGAGAAGAGATTATAACCTTCTTTAAGAATAGAGGCAAGTAATTAAAACTAAGACTATTTAATCTAATGATTAAGGACTAGACATAAGGACTTAAGTATATTGCTAATAATGCTATTAAAGAGAAGGCTATTATTAACTCAATGCAAGGTTTCCTTATAGCTATTATTATAAATAAACTTAAAATAAGAGGGCACTTATACTTTAAGGATAGAGTTATGCAGCCTATAGTTAATTATAATAGTCTATATAGACCTCTTGCATTAAGATAAAAGACAGTCCCTTAAAATAAAGCTTATATAGGCAAAGGAGAGTATTAATTATATATTAAATATAGAGATACTATTATAAACTTAATAGCCTTTAAATATTAAATTATAAAAATAAGTCTTAGCATAGCTAAGCAAGATTAAGTGAAATACTCTCTCTTCAAAGCAAGGGAACTAATTAAATTATATTAAGATAACTACCTCCTTACTAGCCTCAATAAATATTATAAGAAGAAGGGGATAGTCCTTTATAATAAAGGATTTAAGGTTATAACTAAGGGATTAAATGCTTTTGCATCTATAAATATTATCTTGCTATTATTTATTTATAAGAGACCTTTAAATTTAATATATCTAAAGGAAAATTAAGGAAAGCGGCCCTTAGTAAACTCAATGCCCTTTAGCAAGGTTAATAATAATAAAGTAAAGGTTTCTTAGAAGAAGACCAAGGGATTAAGTGCTTTAAGCTCCCTTCTTAGCTCCCTTAATATACAAGCCACCTTAGAAGGTCTTAAGCTAGCTATAAAGGAGCTAGCTATTAGCAATAAAAAGACTAAAACTATTCCTTAAAGGCCTACTATATAAGATACTATAATAACTAATATATTGCCTAGTAACCTTAAGGATTATAACTTATAAGGACTATAGGAAGCTAGGAGAGCTATAATATATTATGCTTATAATGCTCTTTAGCCTCCCTTACTCCTAATGCAATAGACTAATTACTTGCCTAAGTCTAAGATATATATAACTTATATCCTTAATAGTCTTATTAGCATTAATCAATAGGATTAAATTCTTAACTAAGCTATTTAAGGTATTATATATAAGGAGATATCAATTGAAAGTTATTAAGATCAATATAAATAGAGATATAGTTAGACTTAGAAGGTTATAGGGAGGAAGGATAATAAGAGGGAAGTTGCTCAATAGGAGACTAAGACTTAATTAAATAGTTTATATAGACTTTAAGCATAGTTTAACTAAGCTAGTAATTAAAGACTACTTTAGGGTTAAGGCTACTTATACTTAAGGATAGGTAATATCCTCAAGGGGAGGCTTATATTAGCATTAAAGCTTGCATATTATAATTAATCTATTTTTATAGTCTTTAAGTATTTAAAGATATATTTATCCTTAATAGAATAAGATAAGTAGACTTTTCCTTGACTTTATACTTCCTTCTTAAAATATATTATTAAATTGAATTGTTTCTTAATAAACTCTTTCCCTTTTATCTTTATAATTTTATAAACTATTTAATTAAATGCAATTATAATTGAATTATATAATAATTTTTAAGATTTAAGAGCTTAAGTTAAGCATTTTAAGAGTCTTAATAGGATATATTAAGGCCTATTCTATGCCTTTAATTTTAAGGGATAAACTTATCTTTAGCAATAGTATATTTCCTCCCTCTAATAAAATAAGTTTTATAATTATTAATATCTTATTATAAGATTATTAAATAAAGAGACTTTTAAGCAATATATATAAGAGCTTAAAAAGTAATATCTTATAAAGAATCTTAATAAAGTTTCTTATATTAAAATAATATAACTTAAGCTATATAAGAATAAGCTTATTAAGGCTTAAGTTAATTAATAATATATATAATAAGCAAGTAATATAAATAAGTAAGTAATATACTTTTCTTAACCTTTTAATTAAGAATCTTAATAAAAATATAATTAACTATTTAATTAATTAAAATTAATTGCTATTCTCTTCTTTAAAGGTCTTAATTATTATCTTATAAGTCCTTAAGTTATAATTAAGTTAATAGCAAAGCCTATAATGCCTTTCCCTTAATTATGCCCCCCTTCCTTACCCCCTATTTTCAATTAATTTAGCTTCTCTCTTTATATTAAGGACCATTTAATTAATTGCATCTCTTCCTTCTTATATAGTTATCTTCCCTTTATTCTATAGCTAGGTCTACTTTGCCTTATGCCTCTTACTAAGGGTCGCATTTGCCTGCCAAAGGATTTAGTTCTTAGACTTCAATAGGGCTACTTAATGCATTATAGCTTTTATTCCCTTAGCAAGAGAGCTTAAAGCTTTTAAAATAGAGGCTAAGGAGCTGCTTTAATATCTATTAATCTATCTTTTGAGATATTTTAATTAAGAGCTAGCCTTAGTTGCAGTCTTTAGTATTAAAGAGACTTAAGGGTTAAGGAGGCTAAGCTCCCTTGAGATAAGTATTAAAGTCTATAATTAAATATTAAGCTTTTAAAAAATTAATTTTAATTTAAGAGAAATAAGCTTAGCTCCTTTAAAATCTCTCTTAATATTTTTCTTTATAAGGGAGGCTTAAAAGGCAATATAAAATGCTAAGAAGAACTTAGTCTTTAAAATATAAGTTATAAAGCTCTTAATTAAATGCTCTATTTACTTGCTATATACTTATTTAAATAGCTTAAAGCAAGTAATATTAAGAGGCTAAAGTAAATATAATAAATAAGAGAGTATATAAAGTATAATAATCTTATATTTCTTATAATAATCCTTAAATTTAATTAAATAATAGCTCTTATACTTATTAAGAATT
>JAMAKE010000230.1:0-22406 GCA_023628695.1 Nectriaceae sp. PG4201
TATTATCTTATTAATATACTTAATTATCTTATATATAATTATATATTATTATATCTCTCCCTTTACCTTTAATTACTACCTAAAAATTACTTATATTATAAATCTATTCTAATAACTCTCTATTCTAATCCCTTCTGCCCTTTACTTCACAGCTCAATATATACACTACCCAACACATCCAATTTATCTGCATCCCTCGCCACTCAATCAACCCTCCCAACTATATATACATCTTATCTACTGAAAACCCATCACCCACATCAACTCCATCTACCTTTATCATCCCCAACATCTTATCTACCCATTCTTCATTTAACTAAATCCTCAATCCAATATACATCTAAACCAATAACCTTGCATATTGATATATCCTCCTATATACCTTCCAGAACCGCCGCCCATCATCCTCTACCACCTCCCATACCCAGCATATACTTTGCAGCAAACCACACCCAAAATACACTAAAAAATCCCCAAACCTCCTCCTCCGAAACATTTGCATCTCAACTTCCTCAATGCCCTCTATGCATAACTCCTATATCTTTAAACCTTTCCTTGGACATGCATCTATTCCATGCTAATCCTCTTCCTCTCCTCCTCCTACCTTGCATATAATGCAATACCCGCTCCACTCGTCCAACTCAGTCTCAAAATCCGCCATATCCTCCGCCTCCTTCATCACCTTTAATATTCGCTCTATCTCTATCTGCCGAATCAACCTCCTACTTCTCTCATAATCCGCCTCAATCGCAGCCGCCCTTGCCAACTCATCTTCATCCTCACCTTCACCTTCACCCTCACTATTTCCGCCATCCCATGATATATTCCTCTTCAATACCTATGCATTTATCCTCAATGCATACTCTCTGCATACATCGCAACGCTCTTCTTCCCTGTCCTCGCATCCCACCCGCCCTATAAACCCATCTATCTCTCGGTCTAATACCTCCCGCCAGCACTCCTTGCCCTCTATAAACTTAATAATATCCTTGTCTTAACTGTCTATCTCTATATTATTCTAGCCCTTCTTTGCCATATCCCCATTACTGCCTTTATCTCTCTTATCCCTTCTTTTTACTTAAACTCCCGATTGCTCCTATATCCATAATCAGCGCACCATAATAATTGACTTGCTCTTCTTTCTATCTTGCCCTCCCCGGCTGCTCTCCTATATAAAATCCCATAACCTTTGCAGCATCCTTGCATGAACTATTAACCTAATATCTAGTATATTAACTCCTAATCCCAATGCATTCATCGCTATAATCTAACCTAATCTCCCCCTAACACTCATCCTCCACTCCTCTATCTACCTCGCCTTATCCTCAGCACTTCCCGCTTTATTCCAATACCCAATGCAATCCAATGCTACTACAATCTTCCTTACCCATTTAATTGTCCCTCTATATATAATCACCTTACCCTTGTCATATGCCTCTATCTATATCTTCACTACTTCATAAACTCATTGCATAACTATATCCTTATCCCTACCCTTATCCCCATCCTCATCCCTATCCTTATCCCTATCCTCATTCTCCTTTGCTATTACTCCACTTTGCTTCTATTGCCTTGCCTTATTCCTTGCCAATTGCCGACCGCTATCGGCTACTCCCTCCTCCTCCTCCTCTATAATCTCTACCCGGTATTTAATATTCCGCTATATCATTTGTTCTCGAAATAAATGCACCCATTTAGCAATGAATCCCAACTATATATATAATAATTATTCTTCTATCTTCTTCAATATAGCCGTCAAACAAATGATCTATAATCTAAACTCTTGTAATGTTGACCTCAATTGCCTAATCCGCAGCTGGAATGTCTTTATTCACTTTAATACTATTTGATACTTATCTACTATGACTCGGTCCAATCTCTGCTATTTATGCATTCTCTCTATAAATGCTCAGAACCCTTTTATCACGGCCGACTCTAGCATAATAAATACTAATGATATGCCCTATTATACCCCTCGACTCTTCTATATATACCTATCAATCCCTATCTTTTGGCATTATTCCTCCATATCATTCTTTAATGCTATTAATAGCATGACTACAATTATCATCCTATCTAGCATGCAAAATGCTAGCAATATAAACGTTAAACTCTTGCTGCCTCCCGTTAGCATTACCTATATAATCGGCCCCTCTCTATGCATCACTATTCAGATCACGGCCTCTTGCAACCCTCGAAACTCGGCTACCTTGCCCATTATCTATTTCAATTGCCCTTATATATCTGCCTAGTGCAATCATTCAAACCGCCGCCGCTATATATCCTCTCGCTCTATATTGAACTCTATCTACCCTCGCTTCAATCCTATCCCATCGCTACGCTCAATGCAGTCTTCGGCCCTAAATCCGAAAAACTCATGCCATTTCATGCTGACCTTCTAGAACTCGTTCTAGCTTCTTATCATTCCTATATTGCCCTGTCCATATAATCTTATATATATCAACCTTGCAATATGCGATCTATGCCCAGCTTGCAAATCATATATACTATCTACCAACCCTCCTCCTTCGTCCTTATCCTCTCTATCCTTGGTCTCTAACAATCTGAACAATTTATCTAAAAATCGATTTGCAATTCCAATGGCAATATATCTCTATGCGCTAATATTTAATCGTTTTCCAGTGAACTGCGCGCTATATTGTTGCAATACCCTCCTTACCCAGTCGCTTGTCCACTTTCGCTCTTAAAACTATTCTATAAATGCTTCTTCTTCTTCTTTGTCTTCCTCATTGCTACTCCTATCTACTACTTCTCTATCTATTGCCTTTATCTTAACCTTTTTATTATTATTGCTACTGCTATTGCTACTATTGCTTATTATCATTATATTGCCCTTCCTCTCTTTCCCGCCCTCCTAGCTCATAACCTCATCTGCCCATAAAAACGCGCTTCTCCTCTATTTATCCTTTACCCTGCCTTATATATTCTGCTAAAACGGTAAAACTAACTATATATACTATACTAATAACTCCCTAAACTCTCGCAGCAAATATCGATATATTACCTTAATCTTTCTTAATTTCTAGAACCCCTTATGGTATATTGCTAATAAATATATTATTGCCCAATGCATTAATATATTCCTTACTCTGCTATTGCCTATATTAAATATCCGCAACCTTAACATTTCCGATGTCTATGTCGGCATCCCGGCCAAACCCAACGCTCCAATCCATATCAATCCCTAGAATTTCTTTACCGCTTGCTCATACCTCTATATTGCACCCATCCTATATAGCTAGCTATCTTATAACCCCTTTATTAACTATGCCTTGCGCCTCTTTTTGGATTTTAATAACTAATTCATAACCCAATCTTTGCCCTCCTTAACCTACCACTCATTCCTATTATCACTTAAAAACAAATAACCCAACTCTTTCTGCCTATAATTATCCTCGACCCATGACTATAGTATCCTTAGTAATACCTCCCTCATCCTCTCTATATTGTTAACTATTGTCAATTCGGCCAATGTCCTCCTCGCCTCCGCTAATACATTATGGAATATATCCAATATCTTCCCTATGCTTAATTGAATCTGCCTATATATAATATCGGTCCCTTATTAATCAATTGTCTCGGCCCTTAATATTATGAACTTAATCTTTATCCTATATATTCTCGTATTGATAATCCAATTCATTGGTATTGGATCGGCATCCTCCCCTTCCGCTGTCTATGTCATGAACCGCCGCACTTTACGCTATACAATTCGAAATAACCCAGTTGCTTCCTCGCATGCCCTCTTCTAGCTCATTATCTGCCACTTTCATGCCACCTCCTCCCGGCGTTCCAATATCGACTGATATAACACTAAATACTTAGCTACCTTGATCATAGCTAAATATATTGGCATATACTCTATCGGTATTAACTATCTATTGTTTTCTAATATGCCCATTATAGCTAACCTACTAATGATAATGCTCTTATAATGATCTCTATTCTTAAATAGATAGTCTAAAAATGAAATGATCATATCTAAACACATTTCCTTTAATCTATCCTACATAAACCTACCTAATATATCAATTCCTAAAACAACCTGCTCTATATAGCTATTAAATCTATCCTATAACTCAGCCTATCTAGTTATCATGGAATACAATGGTTGCTTATCTTTATCCTTTGACTCTATTCACTGCTAAATATATATTAACATTCTCTATCTATCCTTATACTTTGGCTATGCATCGTCCTCTATCTTACCATTAAATGGCATTAATATTATCACATAGACCTCTTTACACTCAATTTCAAATAACTCGGCTGACCCTAGGCTATATCAAATGGCAGCTGCATATACTTAATCCAACATAGAATTAAATATTGCCCACTTCCGCTATAATATAGGTTCATTGTCCTCGATCGCTCGCATTGACTCTCATAATGCATCTAGCTCAATTCCATCTAAATATGCCGGCTATCCTATTCAGTTTAACCATAGGTTTGCCTCCTACTTATCGTAGATATTCTATATCTATGCCTTGTTCTCGCTCTTGAATGCCTCCTTATCCTCTTAGTAGATTCGCTTTAAAAAATCGGCCATTTGGTCGATGCTTTCTGTTCCCCGGTCCTTACCTTTGCGAAGCTCGATACCACGTTCAACCTCGATAAAGCCGCTTTTCGCTCGGGTCCGGAATAATCGCTGATATCGTATACCTTCTCTCCATGGCTTCTCTGTCATTGCTATTCGCCCCGCATATCGTCCTCTCTTGCGGCTACCGATAAACCCATGCTGAACTCTATAATGGTCCAATATGCGCCAGTCATTCAAACCTATATACCTATACTAATCATACCCTCTACCATTGTCCTTAGGCGATAATAAATATAGGATCTGTTCAATCGTTGGTAATGGCAATTCCTACTTCTTTAACCTAGCTTGGTCCTTAATGATACTAGGAATCGCTTTGGTTACCTCTTGTATTCAACTTGCTTTTAATATGGATATTAGCGCATAGTTCTTCTTTAAATGGGTAAATACCTCGTCAGCAATACATGCAATCTCGCAATCTTTATAAATAGGAAATGGAAATGCAGGTAAATGAATAAATGGTTCTATAGTGCATGCTATAATAGGAATTGGATAATGGCTAGCAAGCTTTATAGATGCATCGCCCAACTCCTTTATCTCTTTACTCTTGCCCTTGCTTTCTTTTGCCTATCCCCTTAATCTTAAAGATGCCTGCCATTGAACTCCATTATAAATGCTAACTTGCTTATGGCTTGCAATCTATGAATTCTCTGGCCAATTAAGCTAGTCAATTCCTCTTATGGTATCCACTTCTTACTATATCATTCAATTGACCATTAAACTTCAACTTAAAACTCCAACTACAAATTAAATGGGATTGCTCTAAAACTCTCATGGGATACTTACCTACTTCCTTGCTTTCTAATGGTATTAATATCATCTATATTTATAATTGGGTTTTAATTCGCATCAACCCCCCATTTCTAATTCGCGCCTACCCCCTGTCGTCAATAGCGTGGTTTCATTTTATATGGGATTCTATTTCGCACCCATTGCGTGCAATTTGGAATTTGGAGTTAGCGTGGTTTCATTTTGTATGGGATTCTATTTCGCACCCACTGCGTGCAATTTGGAATTTGGAGTTAGGCCATGTGTTTCCCTTTGCCCTGGTAATCAGAGGACTGAGACAGCTGCACTCTTGCTTTTGATTTGGCCATCACTCTCTTACGCCATTCATGACTAAGTTTGCCATCGTAATATTTCCACAATCATAGAAGGATTTGGACATCCTGAGCGCAATACGACTTGATGCTATTAAGCAATGGACGTTCATTAAAAACCTCATATCGTCTACCTTTCTCAGGAGCAAATAGCCGAACTCCATTGTCCTTGGTTTGAACCTAGACCGATCGTTCATAAGACGAAAGTGGCGCATCTCTCTCAATGCACTTGGAGAGTCTGTTAATGCACCTCTTGGAAAAGGTTCGCGTTGCGAGCTCCATGAGTTGAAGATCTTAGATACCAGCCAACTTGATTTGATAATTGCTATAAAGCGCATCCAAATCATTGCAGACATCGAAAAATACCTTTAGGATATCCTTAGACTCCAAAATTTGCTTGAGAGTATAGCCCTTGCTCCCTGGCGTTAAGAAGCATTTATCGCCTAGCATAAACACATCTATCAAGTACATACGCTCTAGAGGGAGGTGATAGATCTACATAATTAAGACTGTTCCATAGCAAGAAAGGTTCATGCCCTCAAGGTCTATGTAGATTGCAGGCTGCATTGTCTTTAGAGGTTCATTGAGAGTGTCGACCAGTTGCGCCAAGGTGGCTATATCATTCACTTCCACGATATCCAACTTATCCCCGATCTTAATAGTGTTAGTACTGGGCATGACTATGTCTAAGCTTGATGTTATATTCTATAAATATATTATTAGGAAAATAAAACATTGGACCTAGTGAAAAGCAAATAGCTAGAGAGAGGATTGATTCTACCTACAGCATATTTTTTAATATCTTATATACTAATGAATGATCCAGTGCTAAATAGGCAGGGTTGGAAAAAGACATTGAAGATAAAGTAAAATGGGGTTATATATAGAGATTTAAGCTTCTTTTATATAGCGACAATCACATCTATCTTTATACTTCTACTATAGTGCTATCATCAACTTTATAAGGAGTATATAATTGGCCCGATCTAGGTTCACATAGCTAACATCAACTTGCAGATTTTAAGGCATACCCATGCAGCACAGCCAATTAAGCAGCAGGACAGTTATCCAGCCTATATCGTCATTGCTAAATCTGGAGTTCCTTTGGCTGCACCTATTGATATAAGAATCGCGCAAACTCTCCCCAGCCGCCTCTCTCCCTTCTCCTTTCTCCTCTCCCTTTCACGGTTGGCCCTAGTGGTGCATCCGTAGTCATTCATTGCACCCCTCCATTCATTTCCCCTAGCCAAACCATATTCACTCCTTACCCATGTTAGCAGCCGCCATATCCTCTCTTATACTTCGTCCTTTCTCCTCTGCCAGCAGGCTTCGCCAGCCCCTCTTCATCTCGAGGTAGAGACCTTTTATTTCCAGCCAAGACCCAATAGGGCAACCCGGACCGGAGGGTCAACTTCTATATTCTTAGCATTTTCAGCATCTCCATTTCATCAACCCTTATTAGATCTAAACCGGGAATGAGGGCCCTCTCCCACAATATAATTGGGGTACTTCAAGTACCATCGAGCCTACTGGACAGGACGAACAAGTTAAGGAACCATCATAGCTAGCAAACCCACCCATAAACCCGCACCTAATAGCAAATAACAATCAACAAGACTCAGCTACTCTAAGTGCGCTCCAGTGCTCTATATGCCTAGCTATCTTCTCGAAAAGACAGGAACTATTATATATCCCCTCGGTCATTTCTTATCTATTAGCACTAACAATAATAGTGCCCATCTCAACCAGCACCGCCGTCCATTCAAATGCAATATATTAAACTGCAATCGGAGCTTTGCCCTAAGCAATAATCTAGGCCGCCATATTGACAAGATACACAGCTCAACTCGGTGGTATTGCATATACCCAGGGTACATAGTTAAGCTAGCTCAGGATAGTGTATCCCGGAAGATGAACATCGAAAGGCATATCTAAACACGCCATGGTATGCAAGATCCCAGGCTATATTATAGCAGTATATAGCCAATGCAGTCTTATGAATTAAGACATTGTTATATATATAGTCTATTATAGACATTATAAAGTATAACTATAGAGAGTTATTAGACAAGGCCTATATTGAGAAGGTTATACTTAAGATTCCTCATCTAGCTCTTAACTTAATTAAACAGCTTAAGTAATATTTCCTAGATTAAAGGTCATATCATATCTAAAATTGCCTAGACAAGTTCAAACTCAATATCTATAATTTAATTAATTTATTAGTTATAATACTATGGCGCCTAGCTAGCTTACGCTATAGCCTATCCCATTACCATGAACCACT
Organism: Nectriaceae sp. PG4201; assembly: GCA_023628695.1. Taxonomy (NCBI): domain Eukaryota; kingdom Fungi; phylum Ascomycota; class Sordariomycetes; order Hypocreales; family Nectriaceae; species Nectriaceae sp. PG4201. The sequence goes on from JAMAKE010000230.1 coordinate 8,006, forward strand.
CTACTTAATTTAATAAAGAGCTATATCGATTTAACCTATGAGCATTGCGCTTCACAGTACTATAAGTCATATTATCACGGGCCTCCCTTTTGCCACCATATTCAGACCCAGCTTATATAAAACCTTATCCACTACCGTCGATCTCAAATAATTAAAGAGCATCAGGCAACCTAAACCTCATCATTACTTCCAAATACCAATAAAATGAACTTTTCCGCATTCTTCATTGCAAAAAGTAAACGCTTATAGTCTGCATAAAGTTCTTCTGCCAATCTAAGCTTTGACTCAGTTATCCGCGGCATTAGATAGTTACCCTGCGGCGCATCTATCCATCTAAGCTTCTATATCATACAATTATTAAACCCTCTATTTTCTACAGCTCAATAGTGCATAGAGATATTAGCTAGGTATATTTAAAAAAGGTATTAAATCTCCTACTATTGAACTCATTTATAGGTTTGACTTACCAATCTTCTGCATCATCTTAGCAACTAATAGCATGCCTTCCTCATTTTCCTCCTATAGAAACGCTTCATGCTGCATAAACCAAAGCATCCATATAACCATCATAGCCACTAGCATTTCTACATCCTTCTTCTTCTTAGCTAGACAGAACTCAGCCTCCCCCTCTCCAATATGCAATATCACTATGCAAGCCGCAAACATTAGCGCTAACATAAGCATTAGATCATAGAGCAGATCACCTAGGCAATCCACTAAACAGCCATAAGCCAAGGTCAAGTGCCAGACTGCGCCTTAATCTATCTTAATATAATACTTTTCTAGCTTAGCAAACCCCTCTTAGATAGCTTTTAGCACTTTCTTAAACGGTATCTCGCAACCTAGGTCAATCTTCCTCTTTTTACTCCTTTTAAGAACATGCTCCTCTGCTATTATCCGCAGCTCCGCCTCCATCGCCACTCGCTTGAGGCTACCTAGCAAGCTAGTAAGGATGAGCTGCGCCCTTGGATAGGCATGAGTCTTATCTAGTTAAATGACATGTCATGAGGTCAGCCGCTTATAGTGACATCCCAGAACCCATTCTATGCCTGCATCCGCTATCTCACTAGAGATCCCTCTAATCCACTCCCGCACCGTCATATCGACCTCGCTTATATTGCGGATTGCCTTACAAAGTATTAATAACTATATAGCGTTTTTAGACACTATAGCTTGCCCACTAGTTTCATTGCCCTCAAGGCACGCATTATATATCTCCTCCATAAAATCGCATCATGCCTTGTTCAATCTAGATAGCAATAATGACATTAGAATATTATTGCTAGTCCCTCCATCATCATCCCAGAAAAGGTTCTTAAACTGCCTATATCAGGGATTAGCTAATAATATCCTCACTAGGCAAGTAGTAGCCAGTCTAGTAATACCTAAGGGAAGAAATGGAAAGGGGTTCATCTTAACTCACCAGCTATTAAAGGGCTCTTCGCTCAACTCCTAAGCTTCCAAAACTGCACTGAAACGCTATGACTGGCGAAGATATTCCGTCGGCTCCCGGCCACTATATGCTCCTTAATTAAGCTAAATGCAAAGTTGGTAGGCTATGAATGATACCATTTAAGGTACCTAGAAGCCACGGAATATCTTCTTAAGGAATTCATTAGCACTGCCAGCATAGCTAATGGCCTCCGCCCCGAGCTGACCAAACTATACCCAATTATAGCAATTTGCTGCCACTACCTAGCCATAGTGATACTCTAAAGACGCTAGATATAATAATATCGGCTTGCGCTCCTTGTCCTTTGTCCGAGGCCACTTAATGACATCCATCTTTCCACTTAGCCCTCGAAAGTCGAGCATATCGGCCAATATATACAGCCAGGCACCTAGCCTTAGGCTATCCATAGTAAGCATTGGCCGGAGCACAGTGCTCATCAATACCCTAGAGTCGCCAATGAAGCAATAGTTCCCTAGACAATCTAATACCGCGACGGCCTCGGAGAGGGCTAAGTCAAGGCCCTTATTAGCCCATACCTAGAATCGGCGATATATCTCCATCAACGCCAATTCAAATAGTTTAGCAAAGGAGCAGAGTATATTAGGAAAGATAGACAGCTAAAAGCTTCGCAGAACGGCTATATATGACCGCTTTTCCTTGATAAAGAAGCATATCAGCTGAAAGATAAGCTGAAGAACGCTAAAGAAGTGACGCCAGCGACTTTCGAGCTTATTTGTCCGGATGGTCACTACCTGCTCCATCTAAAATGCAAGCTAGTTCTGCGACATAGATATCCTTATACAATGTTGCTCGCGCGCAAACAGTATGGATAACTCTAGCTGATCGGGTGTCTATTCGCCGGAGAGAGTCCGCAGCAGCTTCTACTGGCAGGCGCAAATGCATGCTCTTTGGCTTGCCTCGCTAGGGGGTAAAGTAAGGGCACCAGTTGCGATGCCTTGGGCGGGAAGCAGGTCTTCTAGGCAGCTCCGGATAGTCCGCTTGATATTCAAGTAAGCATAGAAGTAACCAAATAAAAGAGCATCATCAGCATCATTATTGCAATAACTCATATTGTCTCGCATCATAGTGCACACATTATCCAGGAACCATAGCAAATAAGGCAAGGAAAAGTTCCCATATCGAGGGTAGAATGCCAAGGGATAGAATATGAACCTTCGCAAGCCCCCATAATGCTCGACGAGTTTGCGCCGGTCTGCTAGAAGGCATAATATTCCATGGTTTTGGCTCTCCTAGCCACCATTGCCTTCTCTAAAAGCCTTGGTTAGCGTATGCTCGATGCAGTTAATATCTACAGCTAATGCATACAAAATCTAGTCAATATTATCAAGATTATATTTCTTCTTAAGTTCAGTGCGGAGATGCTCAAGTCTATCACTATACAAGTGCTGCTAATACCTATCATCATCATTCTCAGTATCTATTTCGCTGCCTCCATGCCCTCTACAATGCGTCAATTCACCGGTTCCATTGGCATCTTATCTCTAGCCTCTATAGTGACTAGAACTAGAACTCAAGTCGGAATCATCTAAGTTAAAGTTAGAATCAGAACTAGAACTAGAATCAAGGTCTTCATCATTATCCTTATCCCTTGGCTGCAGGCGCGTTTCTATAGGGAGCTTCTTTAGATCCTCATTAACTTCAATTTCAATATTAGCATCATAATTATATATATAAAAGGCAGGTTCATTCTCAAGCCAAAACCTGTTATATGCATAATTCTAGGAAAAGGTCATCTAATTCTCCATAAACAGTATTTAAAAGGCCGTCCACTTATCATATAATAGGCTCAATAACCATCGGTCGTTCAAGCTCCAAGAGGGTTCGACTCCCTCGCCTAGGAGTTCTCTATCTATGAAGATCTCTATAATATATTTAGCAAGGGCTTCGGCATAGTATCGCTCGATAGCGCTACTTCGATGGGAAGCCTTTTGCCATTATCAACGCTAGCTATGCAAACTAGACCAGTCATCTATCTAATTCTATATCGGGTGCATTACTATGAACCATAGCTCCCAAGATACTGCAATCGCGACCTAAAAGGTTCTATTGCAGATATCAAAGGGCAAGTTAATCGTTATATGCTTGCCAATATATAATAAATACCAATATCGCAAGGTAAATATAATATTATCAAAGAACCCGCTTTAGCTTATAATCAGCTATAGAGGTCGACCGACGATGCTAATCATATCTAGGTGGAAAATGGGAAAGTACTTATCTTCAAGGTCAGCGAATTTAAACCTAGAAGCCCTCCTCCTATAGTCCATTATATATCTCTGCTAAAATATTTCTAATGCTTAAGTAGCATTGAAATTGGGCTCGCTCGTTCATAATAGGAAGTTCTTAGCTAGGGAAAATGCAATAGTTATCAATAGAGGAGCTAAAGAGGAGAACATAGGTATTGACATTTCATTCTAAAACTTCTACTTGAGTGTTTGATCTTGAAGTCATTCCTAGCCGCGGTGGCCGGCGTTCTATCCTCCTCATCTAAGTCGCTAGCATTAATATAGAGTTCATCCATAAAGTCAGTACCAGCAAAACTTTCAATCCCATCATCGTTACTCTCCTTAATAGCACCCATGTCAACAGAATTATCCTTAAATTTGTCAGCCTCACCCAAGAGAAGATTAAGCTTATCCATTGCATTAGCAAAGTTATGCATTGATTGTTTTTTTTTTTTTTTGCTAGCTCCTTAGCCAGAGCCCCTTGAGATAGACAGAGTATTAAGTAACTAGAGCATTTAATCCATAGGAAACGCCAATACCCCCCGCATCATATTATTTATTTAGTCTAACGGGAAAACTGACAGGGCACTTAAGAGCTTAGAACATAAAAGGACACTTCCCTATATGAATTTACTAGAATAAACTATTATTACCCCAGTCAGTCTCATCTCTATATATGCCATAATCATACATATTAAAGGCTTAGAACCTCATACCCTAGGGTTAAAAAGGGTTAAAAACATACTTAGTGAAACTCAATATAAATTATGCCCTCCTAGCAAATTATAATTATAAGTGCAACCATAGCATTAGTGCTTTACTATACTAAGCCGCTTCAATACCACATGCCCATAAGGGCTCTCGCTGCGCCGTTCAAGATGATAACCTAGCGACTCTTAGTAAAGTAGATAGCGATAATCTTCTCATGGGCATCATCTCCTTTTGCTTTGAACTATTTAAATTGATTGCTAGGAAGGATGCATTCCGCTGCAGCATTATCCTAGTTATCTCTTCCCTGCTAGGACATTTCACTGCTAGCGGCGCTAAGGGTAGGAGATTCCAATATAGCATATCATGCTGCCTTTGATTTATAATTAAATCCATAGTTTCCGCTAGCAATGGCCTTTTTCTCATGGTCTTAACTAAGGAAGAGGTATCTAATTGCAATGCATTGTCATTATCATTATTATTATCATCATTATCTATAGCAAAAGCAGTAGCAACAACAATAGGGTCACTACTTAATCTCCTGCCTCTTTCTTCTTTATCCAGCCCTCAACTCCCTTGCCCTTTAGCCCCTGCCTCTTCAAGAGCTCGCAAAGGTTCGACCCGAGGCAAACTAGCAGTATATCGAGGATTATCCCCTTTGCCATTATAAGCAGCCCTTGCTAGGGTATCTGCCCCTAAACCCTTTTCTGCCCCTTCCCCAGGGCAATAATAATAATCATGCCCTTATTGCTAGGCAATTAATTTAACTAATGCCATACCAAAGCCCCTAGAGTTAAGCTTGCTTAACTATATAAGGTCGCTCCTAAGTTCCGGATTGTCCTTGAGGATATCATGGAATGAATTAATCAAGCTCAGAGCAATAGATCGGGAGGCTATATTTTCATGAGCAATGTCAACCTAAGCATAGCTATCAATGCGGTCATTACTAAGTGATTATATCCATTTTAAGTGAACATCTTCCCTTACCCATTGCTAGACAATAGCTAAAACTCCCTTCTATATATTATGCGAAAAGCGCTTTATATATTAAGCGCAGTCAACCTCCTTAGGTAATTGATTTAGATATAGCTTCATAGCCGCACCTTTAAAGTTGGCGAGGTGCGCTAATATAAAGTCAAGAACTTCTTATTGCAAGAGAATAGAGGCAGTCTCGGGCACTAAGGGTATATATATCGAATCCCATATAAAAGCATTTAGCCTATTCTTAGCCGTTCGAATAGTCTGATCTGTACAATGCTCTAGCGCTGCCTCGAGGTCTGCTTGCAAAGGTGGCTTATTATTGTCATGTCAGTTTAAGATTGTCCGGGGTGTCTCGTTTAGCCAAGCCACAATATAACCCATGACCTAAAATAGCACTTTCCCCTCCTCCTTGGTTAGGCCGGCAATGCAATGAATATCGAGGAAGCGGAGTCAGCAGGTTCTAATAATGCGTTTATATAATTCATAATATCCTATATTGTCAACTGCATTAAGAAAGCTAGATCAGCGTCTTATCATATAATTAATGACAGCAGCCAATATTAATGGATAGAAGAGCGCCTAGACTTATTCATCTATATATATTAAGCCGAGGAAATCTAACATTTTCTTTCAATCTATTAACTCCACGTTATTAGCAGCATCCCCAGGAAGTTAAGAGAGCATATATAATACTGCATAGAAGGTTATAAATCAATACTAAGACGCGCAATTTCATCAGTCTAGCACGCCTAATAGGGAGGCTCCGTTGCTTAATCTTAGACTTATATTATCAATTCTATAGCTAATTATCCAGTCCCATGCTAAGATTTTAAAGATAGCCCTGCCAATAGATATCTCGCACCAGCTCATAGCTATTGCCCTCCATCTCTCATTTCTCTAGACCATAGCTAGACAGCAGGTAGGAAACTACTTCTCGCTTCTTAATTATAAGATATCTATTATCTACTTTTCAACCTCAATAGCTTTGCCATAGAACAGTTCAAGATCCTGACTTAACGCTGCAATAACTTGCATCTAGATCTAGCCATGACTATCTACTATAGCTAGGTCCTATCGATTAACTCGGAGCTTGAGATTCAAGTTAAGAGGTAGGGTATCTACTATAATTTAGCCAAGTTAAAATGCTAGACATCACCCTATAAGATAAGAAGCATAGGCAGCTAATAGAACTTACCCTTGTCATAGAACTCATAGGTCTATCATAGCTTATCCTCTGTAGCACTAGTCTCCTGCACATAGGCCTCCAAGGCCTTGACGTGGTGCTATCCAGCCATAACCTCCACCAAATTCCCTTGGTTTATTAATAGCCATTCTTTGAAGAATGATAGTTTATTAGCTAGGTTAGATCTACTTACCTCGTTCCGCTGCTAGAGATGCTTTATTATCTTCGAGACATTGGCCTTGCTATAGAGGACCAAGAGATAGTTCTCTTCTGCCTTCCGGTTCAGCCCCCCTTATATGAAAACGATGCAAAGAGTTCGCATATGCTTCATGTCCAATTATCGATTCTTGCCTAGGCTCTAAGTGGAAGTAAGAGCCTTGGTAGGCATATGCGCTATTAGAATTTAGTATTTTCATGCCTGCTCCTAGATAGATTCCTTGTCTTTAAAGCATACTTTCTTTGCTTCATTCTTTCTATGCTCATTATCCTTGTCTATTCTTTTCCTTTTCTTTGGGTTTTAGGCTCTCTGCCTTGCCTTGATACTTAATAAAGTTAATGATAGCAATGCCATCTTTCTTTAGTTGCTTAGACAGAAGATAATGCCCCCTTAGTCTAGCGGGCTTATTTATCATTAATAGTTTTTAATGGAGATATTTTATAGGATTAAGATAATTATCCTTATACTCTAAAATGATGCATATAAATTTTAACTATAGAAAATAGTCATATTGCATATTATTATTAAGGGTAGGCTAGACCATATTATCAATTAAGTGCAGCTATAGGATATTATCTGCCCAGGTATAGGACCATAGCTAGACAAGGGGTTTAAACAGCCAAATTAGACCCTTTGCTAAACTAGGCTAGGAGTTAAATACCCGCCACCTTATGCAAATCAAGTTAGGTCAGGCAACTAAACCATCAATAAATCATGGCCTAGCAAGGAGATAAAGCAATCAATTCCCCCCTTTGTTTACTCATGAGGATTTTTAAACTGCGGTTAGAACTCATTTCTAGTTAGCTATCCCCAAATCCTAGCGCCCATCCTATCTCAGCCTCTCTATGCCTACCTAGTCATTATCCTCATCCATCATTTCAATTATCATCATCCAAGTCGACATAGTAAGGTAGACGCATAAGTTGTCCAAGGCAGGAGCTACAGAAGATTAGATTAGATATATAGTTAGTAAAGAACCTCTTCTATTGTGCACTAAGAATAGATCTAGTGCTAGATTTAACGCGACTAGCAAAGACGCGTCTATCTAGATAGGTTAATAATATAAATAAAATATAATGCATTCCTATTGACTCTTAAATTTATCTTAGTTATATATATCGTTCGCTTTGAGTATTATAACCTATATATAAGTGAGCTACACTAGACTGTCTCATTTAAGCATATCTACTTCTAAAATGCTAGCTATATCTAGTCATTCCTTTTTTCTCTTTAATATCGGGTTTTCAAGCTCTCTATAATAATTTATCGCTTATTTTTATTCATAATAAGCTATAGATAAGGAGATATAATATAAGGTATAGGGTAAGTGAGGAACCATAGAGTATAGTGGCTAACAAGGGGTCCCTATCTCATTATAAACCCTTATCCCCTACCCTACCACATCATAATGAACTTCCACTTTTTCTTTTCAATCTCTTCTTATTAAATATGCTATTTAGTTCATTCTTTCCCAATAGTAATATCTATAATCGAAGCAATTATTAGCATCTTATTAATCACTTTAGCTACATTATATTAACTATACATTCCCTCTTAGGTCTTTTAGGTTAATGGAGGGAAGAAGTAACAATCTTCTATTTTCCAGTCAATCAAACTTTACCTACTTATTACTAAAGAGGAACTTGGCTCTTGGAGAAAGGTTTATAATTGGGTTTAGGCTCTAGAATGAAGCTGGATTTTATATCCTAGGGTATAAACTCAATGGACAGTGAAGATAGTAGGGTCTTGGCCTTGTACCCCGGGGTATAAAAGCTAAATCCTATACTCGGAAGCTATCTAGGGTGAATCTTGGGACTTCTCAGTTTCTACCCCGAGGTTGAAAAAATCAGCCCTCTTACGATATATAGAGAGGAGCTTATGCATAGCCTTGAGTTGTTTCATACCCCAGGGTATGAGACTGGAGCTAATAGGCTTATAGCCCTCTAGGCTAGGCTTATTATTCCGCCTTTCTATAGTTATAGCAACCTTAGTCTTTCTCTTAGTCTAGACCTTGGATTTATATTTTGTACCCTAGGGTATAAACGCCCCTGCATACCCACCTTATATTATAGATGCTAAACCTAGGTCTAACTTAACCCCTAAAACCCAGATCGTGAATGGTCATAGAGGCAGTCTTAGGCACCGAGGGTATGTGTGTTGAATCCCATATGAAAGCATTCAGCCTATTCTCAGCCGTTTAAATAGTCTGATCTATACAATGCTCTAGCGCTGCCTCGAGGTCTACTCGCAAAGGTGGCTTATTATTGTTACGTTGGTTTAAGATCGTCCGGGGTATCTCATTTAGCCAAGCCACAATATGACCCATGACCTAAAATAGCACTTTCCCCTCCTCCTTAGTTAGGCTAGCAATGCAATGAATATCGAGGAAGCGGAGTCGGCAGGTTCTAATGATGCATTTATATAATTTGTAATATCCTATATTATTAACCGCATTGAGAAAGCTAGATCGGCGTCTTGTCATATAATTAATAACAGCGGCCGATACTAATAGATAGAAGAGCGCCTGGACTTATTTATCTATATATATTAAGCCGAGGAAATCTAACATTTTCTTCCAATCTATCAACTCCATATTATTAGCAGCATCCCTAGGAAGTTAAGAGAGCATATGCAACACTACATAGAAGGTTATAAACTAATACTAAGACGCGCGATTTCGTCAGTCTAGCATGCCTAATAGGGAGGCTCCATTGCTTAATCTTAGACTTATATCATCGATTCTATAGCTAATCATCCAGTCCTATGCCAAGATTTTAAAGGTAGCCCTGCCAATGGATATCTTGCACCAGCTCATAGCTATTGCCCTCTATCTCTCATTTCTCCAGACCATAGCTAGATAGCAGGTAGGAAACTGCTTCTCGCTTCTTAATTGCAAGATATCTATTATCTGCTTTTCAACCTCAATAGCTTTGCCATAGAACAGTTCAAGATCTTAACTTGACGCTGCAACAACTTGCATCTAGATCTAGCCATGACTATCTGCCATAGCTAGGTCCTATCAATTGACTCAGAGCTTAAGATTCAAGTTAAGAGGTAGGGTATCTACTATAATTTAGCCAAGTTAAAATGCTAGATATCACCCTATGAGACAAGAAGCATAGGCAGCTAGCAGAACTTACCCTTGTCATAGAACTCGCAGGTCCACTATAGCTTATCCTCTGCAGCACTAGTCTCCTGCATATAGGCCTCCAGGGCCTTAACGCAATGCTATCCAGCCATGACCTCCACCAAATTCCCTTGGTTTACTAACAGCCATTCTTTGAAGAATGATAGTTCATTGGCCAGGTTGGATCTACTCACCTCGTTCCGCCGCTAAAGATGCTTTATCATCTTCAAGATATCGGCCTTGCTATAGAGGACCAAGAGATAGTTCTCTTCTGCCTTCTAGTTCAGCCCCCCCTATATGAAAACGGTGCAAAGAGTTCATATATGCTTTATGTCCAATTATCAATTCTTGCCCAGGCTCTAAGTGGAAATAAGAGCCTTGGTAGGCATATGCGCCGTTAAAATTCAATGTTTTTATGCCTACTCCTGGATAGATTCCTTATCTTTAAAGTGCGCTTTCTTTACTTCCTTCTTTCCATGCTCATTATCCTTATCCATTCTTTTCCTCTTCTTTAGGTTTTAGGCTCTTTGCCTTGCCTTGATATTCAATGAAGTTAATAATAGCAGTGCTATCTTTCTCTAGTCGCTTAGACAGAAGATAATGCCCCCTTGGTCTAGCGGGCTTATTTATTGTCAATAGTTTTTAGTAGAGATATTTTATAGGATTAAGATAATTATCCTTATACTTTGAAATAATGCATATAAATTTTAACCATAGAAAATAGTCACATTGCATATTGTTATTAAGGGTAGGCCAGACCATATCATCAATCAAGTGCAGCCATGGGATATTGTCTGCCTAGGTGTAGGACCGTGGCTAGACAGGGGGTTCAAACAGCCAAATTAGACCCTTTGCTAAACTAGGCTAGGAGTCAAACACCTGCCACCTTATATAAATCAAGTTAGGTTAGGCAACTAAACTATCAATAAATCATAGCCTAGCAAGGAGACAAAGCAATTAATTCCCCCCTTTGTTTACTTATGAGGATTTTTAAACTGCGGTTAAAACTCATTTCTAGTTGGCTATCCCTAAATCCCAGCGCCCATCCTATCTCAGCCCCTCTATGCCTACCTAGTCATTATCCTTATCTATCATTTCAATCATCATCATCCAAGTCGATATAGTAAGGTGGATGCATAAGTTATCCAAGGCAGGAGCTATAGAAGATTGTGCACTGAGAATGGATCTAGTGCTAGATTTAACGCGACTAGCAAAGACGCGTCTATCTAGATAGGTTAATAATATAAACAAAATATAACGCGTTCCTATTAACTCTTAAATTTATCTTAGTTGCATATATCATTCGCTTTAAGTATCATAACCCATATATAAGTAAGCTACACTAGACTGTCTCATTTAAGCATATCTACTTCTAAAATGCTAGCTATGTCTAGTCATTCCTTTTTTCTCTTCAATATCGGGTTTTCAAGCTCTCTATAATAATTTATTGCTTATTTTTATTCATAATAAGCTACAGATAAGGAGATATAATATGAGGTATAGGGTAAGTGAGGAACCATAGAGTATAGTGGCTAACAAGGGGTCCCTATCTTATTATAAACCCTCGTCCCCCACCCTACCACATTATAATGAACTTCCACTTTTTCTTTTCAATCTCTTCTCACTAAATACACTATTTAGTTCATTCTTTCCCAATGGTAATATCTATAATCAAAGCGATTATTAGCATCTTACTAATCACTTCAGCTACATTATACTAACTATACATTCCCTCTTAAGTCTTTCAAGTTAATAGAGGGAAGAAGTAATAATCTTCTATTTTCCAGTCAATTAAACTTTACCTACTTATTATTAAAGGGGAACTTAGCTCTTAGAGAAAGGTTTATAATCGGGTTTAGGCTCTGGAATGAAGCTGGATTTTATACCCTAGGGTATAAACTCAATAGACAGTGAAGACAGTAGGGTCTTGGCCTCATACCCCAGGGTACAAAAGCTAAATCCTATACTCAGAAGCTATCTAGGGTAAATCTTGGGACTTCTCAGTTTCTACCCTGGGGTTAAAAAAATCAGCCCTCTTACGATATATAGAGAGGAGCTTATGCATAGCCTTGAGTTATTTCATACCCCGGGGTACGAGACTAGAGCTAATAGGCTTATAGCCCTCTGGGCTAGGCTTATTATTCTGCCTTTCTATAGTTATAGCAACCTTAGTCTTTCTCTTAGTCTAGACCTTGGATTTATATTTTGTACCCCAGGGTACAAATGCCCCTGCATACCCACCCTATATTATAGATGCTAAACCTAGGTCTAACCTAACCCTTAAAACCCAGATCGCGAATGGTCATCATGAAGACAGAGATGAGACTTTTGATAGGCTAGCTATCGCTAGGCAGCTGCAAGACAGGGATTTTAGGGGGAGGCTGTCCTCGCAAGAGATCTATATAATGGGGATAGCAGTCCTGCATAAGGTATTTAGGAGCCAAGGCTAGAAACGTCTCGTCAATGCACTAAGACACATTTATAGTCAGCACTCGCAACAATATCTCACCCACCTAGAGCTAAACGCAGGCAAGGTGGCCGACGAGATCCGCAAGGGCGGCCAGGTAACACTATCTAACTTCACTAGACATTAGACCTAAGCTATGCAGCACAATAGCCCCAACATATCGATGATCGAGGACATTCAATTGCTCAATATAAAGATATTACTTGTCCATAAATAGGACCGCTAATTAAGCCCTACCGCAATCGAGATAGATCGAGACATCGAAGCATTCCTTACTAAGAACAGCATCAATACCATCAAAGGTCTAGCACTTTCAACAAGGATATCAAAGTACCTCAGCATAAAGCTCAGTCTTCTTAATAGCAGCTTAGCGAAGAAGATCTATGCCTAGCGACCTCTGGCAGTTATGGCAGACATATTTGGGCCTGGCAGCTATGTCTTCGTCTCAAAGAGCCTTTTCATATGCTATAATAAGATTTATTAAATAGATAGCATCAGAAAAGAGGATAAGTTCCAAGAGATAGTCCTCGCGATTGCAGATAAGCTTCTAGATCTTTTCAGGATTTATAATGCATCGGACATACATATCGTCCAGCCCGCCCTAAATACTGCTATTCCCAATAATAATAGCACGCAAGATCTTATTAAGGACTTTAAGGTGCCTAGGATTTAAATGGCTATAGATAATGATTTATATAAATTGCAGAAAACGTCTATCTCAAAGCTACTCAGTATGGATATGCCTTCAGCATATTCTATAGAGGAAGTAGATAATATAGGAGAAGGGAGCAATAATAATAATGAAGTTCTTAAGACAAGATTAATATGTCGATAGTCTATTCTTTATAGACTAGGTAGTAAAAATAATTATTATAATAATGGAGGAGAAGAAGAGAAGGATTTCTTATAATTCAAAAGAGATCAAGGGACAATATAAGTTTCAATGGGGTTCAATTACATATATAATGGTAAGTCTCGATCATATATGCAATGGTAGGTCTCGATTATATATGTAATAGTAGGGACTAAGTCTTCATTTTAATAAAATGTCTATTCTTCTTCTAATCTTAAGCCTAACTACCTAGTATAACAACTTAGCAAGGTGCTTTATCTATCCTTAGATGACCTAGAGAATAAAGTCCCATCCTTGGAGAGAAGCCTTAGACTTGGTCCTAAGCTTAAAGCCTTGCCTAGAGTGGCCCTAAATCCTTAAAATACTATTGCTACCCTCAATTGCTTCAATACCCCTTAACCTTAACACTATATAACCCAATTATATTATTCCTCAATACCTTTCATCCAACTAAGAACCTCCTAGCTAGGAAACTCTTCATCACCATTCATCGGCCCTCCAGTCCTAGACAACTGCCCCTCATCTCTCTCCATGCCTAGAGCACTACTGCCTTCAACCCTACCAATATTGCTATCTCGATGGCCATCAAAATGCCTATCCAGCTCTTGCTGCTGGACAATTCCCCGCAGAGCTGCGATCTCCTCGCTATAAGAACCTGAAAACCTAGCCTACTATGCCTGAAAATGCATATAGTTATCCCGCTTCAAGCCGCCCAGTCATATAGGTTTAACCACCAAAATGATCAATAAATATAATTCAGGCTTGGCCCTCTATGCATCTTCTATATTGCGCTTTATCTATCTCTTCTTTGCATAGTCGCTCCCTCCTAGCTATAGATACTTTCTCTAGGCATTGACATTATCCTCCTCCTGCCTAGATAGCTCTATGCGCCTATCCTAGAAGCTCCCTAGCTTTTCCACGATCAATTTATGCAGTCTAGTAAGGGAAAGTTCTTTTAGCATTATGCGTTTTGCCTATATTGGTTATTAGTTATTAGTTATTAGTTATTAGTTGTTAGCTATCGATAAATAGTAAATTGCTAAATCCTTCTAATTAATATTAATAATAGCATTCAAGAGTGGATTAAACGAGGTATATAATATAGAAAGATAATCTCTTGGGGGGATCTTCCTTAAAGGGTTAATGCCTTAGTTATCTAAAGTGCA
>JAMAKE010000231.1:0-22406 GCA_023628695.1 Nectriaceae sp. PG4201
TTTTTAGCTATATATTAATTAAATAGTATGTTTTTTAAAGTTTAAAATTTCTACTTTTAGCTATATAATATTAATGCATTATATACTTAAGTGCGCTATATACTTATAATATATATTATAAGTTTACTTATTATATATTTCTAGTCTTTTTTAAGTTATAATAAGCTATCCCTTTAAGTATTATAAGCCTTTAATATTATATTAAGCCCTATATAGCTCTTTATAAGGCTAAGATATAATAAGTAACTTTAAGTGCCTATAAAATTAACCTTACTTAAAACCTTATATAATTTATTCTTAATTTCCTTATAAATCCTTAACTACCCTTAAGCTAAGCAATTAATATATATAATAATAATAGCTTTATTTAAATTAATTATAGCTATTAAGAGTAAGTAGCTAATAATACTTATTAGCTAGTCTTTAAATTAACCTTTAACTATAGCTATAAATTTTAATCTCTTAAGCTTAAAGCTTATAGCTTTAATATAATAGCCTTATCTTATAAGCTACTATACCTTTTCTAGTTATTTTTACTTGTTTCCTTAGTAGAAACTTAAGTTAGCTATATAAATAATTAAGTTAATTACTAGCTAAAAGAGCATTAAAATAATAGCTATAGATTAAAGCTATAGTTAAGGCTATATAACTAGAGACTAACCTCTATTGCTAAAGTCTATATATAAGTTATAATCCTTATATATATAGAAATTTATATTAAGATTAATATTTAAGACTATTAAAAGACTTCTTAATTAAGCTTTTAGCTTTTTATATATTTAATAGTTAAGTTTATAACTTTTAATTATTTTTAAATATTATTTTAATATCTTTAAATATTTAATTATATAGTTAAGTATATTTATAGTTAAGTTAATAGCTACTTTAACTATATATAATATATATTAATAGTCTTTTATTAGCTAAGTATATCTATTGCTATAGATAAGTATATAGTTTATTATATAAGGAGATCTAAAGAAATAATAATAGTCCCTATTATATTAGCACTAAAGCCTACATATTATAATTAATCCATTTTCATAGTCTTTAAGTATTTAAGGATATATTTATCCTTAGTAGAATGAGATAAGTAGACTTTCCCTTGACTTTATACTTCCTTCTTAAAATATATTATTAAATTGAATTATTCCTTAACAAACTCTTTCCCTTTTATCTTTATAATTTTATGAACTATTTAATTAAATGCAATTATAACTAAATTATATAATAATTTTTAAGATTTAAGAGCCTAAGTTAAGCATTTTAAGAGTCCCAGTGGGATATATTAAGGCCCGTTCCGCGCCCTTGATTTCAGGGGATAAACCTATCTTTAGCGGTAGTATGTTTCCTCCCTTTAATAAACTATTAAACCTATCTTAATAGGCTTTAAAGTCTAAGCTATAGCTTAATAAGGCTATTTTCTATAATAGATTTAATATAAGCTAAGTCTTAAATATAGCCTTATAAGTATTAAAGTTACTTAATAGCTTTATTAGCAAGTAAAAAAAGAGAATATAATTTATCTTAACTTAATATAAAGTATAATAATTACTCTATTAAACTTACTATTAAAAGCTATATATTATATCTTTTTAAATAATTTATTTTCCTTTTATAATCTCTATTAAAGCTTATAATAGCATAGCTTTAGTGTAATAAGCATAGCTTATATTAACTATAAGATTTATAAGCCTTTAATTAAGCTTAAAGCTATAAATAATATTACTATTAATAGTCTTTAATTTAATAAGCTAAAGGTTATCTTTATAATAAATAATTAAGTTAATTAATTAAATAAGATTATATTATATAAGTTATATTATTTATAATATATATAATAACTAAGCAGCCTATTTAACTAAGTGGCCTATTAATATTATATAGCTAAAAGTAGAAAGTCTAAACTTTAAAAAACAAGCTATTTAATTAACATATAGCTAAAAACTAAGATTGAAGTTTCTTAAGGAAAAAGTCATAATATAATATTTTTCTTATATTTTTAAAGAATTTATATAGCTTTTTAAATATAGAAAACATAAAAAAAAAGTATAAATAAGATTTTTCTTAATATCTATTTAAATTAAATTATATAAACTCTA
The DNA here is from genome assembly GCA_023628695.1 of Nectriaceae sp. PG4201. Classification (NCBI taxonomy): domain Eukaryota; kingdom Fungi; phylum Ascomycota; class Sordariomycetes; order Hypocreales; family Nectriaceae; species Nectriaceae sp. PG4201. The sequence continues at coordinate 2,103 of JAMAKE010000231.1, forward strand.
TAAAAATCCTAGTATATAAATCTTTAATTAACTTAATCTTTATTAAAACTTAAATTATATTGAGCTTAGTTTTAATTTTTAAAGAATATCTTAAAATTGCAATTTAAGGTATAAATCTTAGTAGGCTGCTTAGTTAAATGGGCCGCTTAGTTATTATACATATTATAGCATTATATTCTTAATTGCATAATAAAATCTCTACTCTTTTATTAAATTAATAGCGCCTTACTATACTTAATTTAATAAAGTAGCCTTATTAAAATAATGCTTTATATCTTTTAAAGAGTAACTATTTTTTTAGCCTTATTACTTATTAAGTTAAGAGCTTTATTTTTAATTATTTAAGCTTATACTTTCACTTTTACTTTTTAATATATATATATTATAATAACTTTAATCCTATTACTATGGCAATTTAATAAATTCAATAGTTTTAATAACTTATTTTCCTTTATTTAATTATTCTTTTATAATAATAGCAATGCACTTTAAGCCTAGCTAGCTAGCTAGCTATTATTTATTATATATATAAAATTAAGATATTATTATATTTATCTTTAATTCTTTAATATTAAGACTTAAGGGTATTATATTTTATAATTAAAAAGCTTATAATAAGCTTATGAAGAGAAATTATAAGTAAGGTAATAAAAATATTAAGGAGCTATCCTTTATATAAAGTAAGGTTAACTATGCAATTAAGAATATAATACTATATAAATAATATAACTTTATTATATTTATCTATTAATTTATCTTAAGCTAAGTCAATTAAATTGCTTAGAAAGATAATGCTCTTATATTATTCCTTTTAATTATATTTAAGGGAGATAAATTTATTAACTATTAAAGAAAGAGATTAATAATAAATAAACTATATATATAGCTAATATAGCATTTTTTTTAATAATAAGCCTCTAAAGTTAATTTATATTCTATCTATTACTATTATATATAATAATAAAATAAATACTATTAATTATAATAATTAAAGGAAGTTATACTTAAGCTTTAAATATTATATATGCAAAGGCAGTTAGCAAGCCTTAGCCTAGACCTTCCTATTAAATATTATACTTATAAATAGCTTCATTTTTTAATAATAAGGGAAGCCATAGTAAAAGTCATATATTAATTAAGTTTAATGGTAGCAATGCATTATTAATAACCTCCTTAAGGCATATCATATAAACAATCAATCAAGGCAAGGGTTTTAGGCAGGCAACAAATTTATGCCTATTTTATAGCATAAATTTATCTCAAGGGGGAAAAAATTAAACTGCCTTGCTTGTCAAGGCTTATGGCTTAGAGAGGTTAGATCGCGAAGCTCAAGGAAGCCGTTGGCTATAGTCAATGGTAATAGAAGGCGGCGGCAGTCATGGCGTGGCTATGAGCAGTGCGATGTAGCTCTATGTAGCACGGGGGATTGTTGGACTTCTATCACCACCTAATTTAGGTGGAGAAATAAGTACCTTAGATTTGCTGTTCTCTCGTTGGCTGGATACCCCTGTCGGTGACCGCACTGGAGGCTTACGACACTCAAAGGGATAATAAAAGATAAAACCATTATCCTATGCTTATATTAATTGCTAAGTAATCTACTTAAATCCTAGCTTCTGAGCCTGTTTATTTAAATGCTGCCGATGAAAGTCTATTACTGGATTTACTATATTGCCCATTATTCTCTCAATCTCCATAAGCAGGAATGACCCCGGGTTACACTCTCGGTGATCAATTGATGGGTGTTCAGCGCCTTGGCCAATGTCATGAATGATGAGGTTCGTCAGTTTCCGATATAGGCTCGCAAGGCTATCATGTACATCGAAGGGAGTTGGAAGCGGCCAAAGTCCGGCCCTCGCGAGACAAAAAGTCATAGACCCTAGTATCATAGACTCACATCTATGCGGTCCCATCCATGTTGCGTGGTGACACCATCGTGGCTTCTCATCTACGACAATGAGGTTATCTACCATGTCGCGGAAGACATCAAGCAGGTTTTGGATGGTCAATACTCGGATCGCTATAATGCGTTCTATGGACTCTTTAGCTTTGAGGTCTTATGAAATACTCTTGGCACCACACATACCGATGATATCTGGAGGCGTTTGGAGATCTTCGAAGATTGCATCATCTGCGGCCAACGGCCCTTGCGACTCCATCAACATTCTCCGTGCCATCCTCGCGAACGATTCCTCACGACCAAACTCCCAAGAGATCCATAAGGCCTTTGCCATCGAGGTATTCGAATTTGTCGCATCCTCGTTTATTGATGCTATCCACGAGTTCGTCCAGGGGGCCAATATTTGTGTGCTGTCATAGTAGTGTGTTAATACCGTTAGGTCGTAAAGATCATCGATAGGAAGTATTTTGGGCACCCGATAGAATTGGGCGTGGGCGATATATAGGAAAGTCGCCAACGGAACGGCCTTATCCTCCGGGAGTTTGACAGTCCAGTCGATGGAATCGGATGTTGAATTTCCCCTGGCCTCCTTGAAGTTTGTATAAAGCATGCGGTCGAATACAGGAGAAACCCTTGCCAAGGCACGGGAACAGGCAGTGAATATTATTGGACTTGACGATTCTTTGTTACCAATCTCCAGCTTGATATCGCCATGCTGGTCAAACTCAATTGATTCTGAGGTCATCTTGCGTTAATATGGCCTAATCATGGAGGTTCAGCAGGAGGGAGAATGGATAAAGGCAATCTACATTGAGTTTATATTTAAGCATTTAAGAGTGGCGTGAGAAATTTTATGATGGAAGTTTAAGCCACATTGCCGAATCACCCTATTCTATATATAGAGCTGCTGCCGATGCCTCTGTGAGGAAGCTTGGGCTTGTGGCTGAGCTGTCCCGATCCGCTGTGCCACACTAAAAACACTACCTATTAAGTCTAGCCTGTCGTTCACAGCCAATAGGAAGAAGTATTGAAACTTTAAACCTTAAGCTTGATTGAAGTCTAATTCCAGCCCTTGCCTTCGTATTTCAGGCCCGATAAAGATAGCTGCAAACCTGGATACGAAGAGTGGTGATGCAAGGACAGGGCTAGCCTAATTAGCAGCAATATCAGGCTCCATTAGTGGAGACTGGTCTGGGGCCTAATTAGGAGCCACACTGGCACGTTATGTGAAGTGACCGGTGACGGCTGTTTCGGTCGGCTTTCTTATATAGTTATACCCCCTTGTCTTGCGGCTTACGTACCTCAAACCATTCACTAATTCTTCTAGACAGGAAAATCCATTGACAGGGAACATTGTCTCTCCATAGAAGCTTAGGGGCCAACCTAATTGCTAGTCCTCTTAGGCCTTCCTCGGCGTGAAGGTTCTGCTAATTTTAGTAAGTGCGACGATGGGCATTGATACCTAAGCTTATCCTTTCTCTGCATATTGATATTTCGCCCTTAGGAGCAAAACTATAGTATTAATTATAGGTCGCAATATCTTATTTCTTTTTACCCCCCGGGGCGAAAATCCTAGACTATATCTTAAATTGAAAAATGCTGAATATGTATCTAAACTTACCTCTGACCCAACACCTAAGTATCAGTTTAGCTCTCATAATAGTCGCATGGCAACACTATGTTGGCGCTTATTCAGAATGAGAGCGATAGCCCAGTCAGCCGCCGTGTTGAGGTCAACTCTATTAGGCTTTCAGGATGGAATGGATATAGGTCCGTGATAGAGGACAGGTTGGTGCAGTGCGCGTTCATAGGGTTGTACATTTGAAACTGTGTGGTACAGCCGATCGGACTGAGTGGATTATCAAAGCGCCACTTTTGGTGGTTTACCGGCCATAGTTCCGCTTCGGTATGAGCTGCGAACACTGGGTCATCAATGTCATCGAATGAGGACATGTCATTAGGAGCGATGAGAATCAGAGACAGGTCGGCGTCAGTTCTGTTGAGTTCCTTGATCGGGTTCCAACTCCAATCCGAAGTCTGACTTGAAAGAGAATGTCTCGTCCTGGAAGAAATCAGTTTGGCTGTCTAAGGAGCAACGTGCAGAAGCACGAGAACTTACTCAACGTGATAGGGGACTCCATCTGCCATCATTTGAATAGCCGGAGCATTTGTTTTGTTAAATCCTAATTTAAAATCTCTCCGAATCTGCTGGGCTGTCACATTGTTTTCCACGGCCATTTCTAGTCCGTACCGTCCGTAGTGATACGAAAACAGGACATCCGAATGTCTAAGGTCAGTGTGCGGATTACTCATTAGGGCCTTGCTTCCAACACAGACTGGTGAGGGGCCACGTATAGCGGTAACATAACGATCGTCGGCAGTCAGGGGCGTGCAGGTGACCACTTTGCGATACTGAAGAATATCCGAATCTGGTCAATTGATTCCGAAATATGGCCCCGCATTAATCAAGCCAGTATCTGCCTCGAAGACAGAGACATTTGATCTGCAAACCTCGGCGGCAAAGGGGCAGAGTGCATTTGTCCTTTCCTTCCAGGGAATTGATGGCTGCGTAAAGAGCTTGCAATTGACCTCGATGCCACGACTGGTGCCATTGTAACACTCGCAGGCAGACAGGGCAGCCTAATTGTTATCGTAGAATTTTACAAGCAGTACATCTTCATCGTTGGTGTAGCCGTCTCTCGTGATGAGAAAACCACAGTTACTGCTGCCAAAGGTTCCATCATTGGAGGTCGGTCGGATCAGTCGCCTCGTCTCGTTCAAGGCAATCTTGGATGTGGTAAGGACTGCAATGTAAATACTTGAATTGATAGAGTATCCCAATACCAGAAATATACACGCCAGGCAGCGCTGCAAGTTCTTCCTCGCCAGGGCGCGCCATGCCCATGCCTGTTGAGCCTGTGGCCATACTGTTCCGGTTGCATTGGCGCTGTTTCGTAAGATGACCTGTCGCTGATGATAGAGCCCGTCCTGTGAGCCGTTAACTGATGCAAGCCAAAAGCCACAGATGCCAAAGGCGTGCCCAAGTAAATGCAATAAAGAGTGAAAGAAAGACACCAGAAGCTGTGAGTTCCGTGGCGACGCGGTGAAGATCCGAGCTCCTCCATTTTCCCAGTCTGTCCAGACGCCTTGGAAGACCTCAATGTTGTCGCGAAGAGCATCCTGTAAGGCGTGGTATGTAGACATGTGAGGGAAAAATAAGCCCGAGTCGCTACAAAACTGACTGGCTGCGTCATGTATTACAGGCGTCTTATTTGCGCCTAACTAATAAGGCACTTTAAATGAGATATCTCATTACTAGCTAAGCATCTTGAGGGCAATTTTAGGGTTAGTAAATAGAGAATAACCTGGCAGTGCCAGCCACATCTGCTTATGGGTAGGAGCGTGGAGCCATATCAGGTGTGGCTTGAAAATAGACCCAATCAATACAAACAGATATCTTGTATTAGCGGTAGACCATTTTCAGCCGAAAAGCCTCCCGCGTGCAAGGTTATTAGTCTAACCCATAGGTCTTGGAGCTCGGGATATTCCGGGAAGCCCTGAATTGCCGGCAGCGCTGCAGCAAGCGTGGCTCGCGCGGACTACCTCTTCAATAACAGCTTGCTGTATCAGCTGCATGTATCTGCCTTCTTCCAGGGGGTCACCATCCGTGGTGATGTCTTGTTCGCGGCGACTCAGCGCATCAGGCACGACTGTCTTATGGCCTGGTCGATATTCGAGGGTAAAGGCAAACTGGGATACTATAACCAGCGTTCTCTTCGCAAACGCGCCCCAGTTCTGCCTCTCTCCTCTACTTCCAGTACAACGGCCTCTTCACTAGCATGCTCTCCGCCAATGAGTGGTCTGACTTTGGCCGCGGGAGGAAAGCCCTCCGCGTTTCCTTGACTCCCGTGGGCGATCAGCGTTCCCGCTATTTCCTACAGCTTCCTTACCGGTTCGGTATTCCCCTACTTTTCATCAGCTGCCAGCCCTCGGGGCATTCCGGACGCTCCTGGAAGCACGCCAACCAACATATGTCATTCTGGGCTGTCACTGGCGCTTCGGAGACCTTGATAAGAAAGCTGTCGCTCGATTTAGCATAAGTTCTCAGCTCGAGACTTCGCAAATATGAAGGAGGAGAGACGTGCTCCTGAGAAGCCGGAAACCTCATCCAGGACGTGGCAGGAGTTTGATGAACTAACGTGATGTCTTCATTCATGGACAGTGAGTTCGAGTCAGAGCTTCTAGACTTGCCAGACGACCATGGCATGGCGATAATGCCATTGGCAAGGGCAAGAAAGGTGGCAGTCGAAAACTTCATGTTGCTGGGAGTATCTGTGCGCTTGCTGGATGGCGGGAGCCTCGTTATGAAAGAAGTATAAGAGCTCAAGGTGAAGAGAGTGTGCTGGAGGATGTGGTAGATTGCTGATCTTGAGGCAATAATTATAGTAAATTCATCTATGAGAGAAACTGTTTCCTTCTCTTTTGCCGCGTCAAACTCGCGCTGGGGATGCGCGACTGGATCTATCGCAGCACCACTTTTAGAAAAGATCTCCGCGTGTACACGTAGAAACTAGAAACCAGTCGGAACGAAACCCTATTGTGTTAGGGACAGGGGTCAGGCCTACTGACACATTCATTTGAGACCACATAGCTACTTAAGGAGGAATGTTCCTTTTTAGATGAATCAAGCACCCTCGTCCATTCCTTTTGGATCAACTTTAAGTCATTCCTTTGATTTCCTTTGAGGATTTAACTCTGGCTAGAAATCCCTCTTTTCCTTATGACATTTTTCAAGACCATTTGATCAAGCAAATTGCTCTTGACTTACCTTTCTTAGTGTTTTCAAATTGACAACTTGTGGAGCAAGCAAACTGAAGGTTGCAATGCAACTGAATGGAGGTCCGCTTCTAACCTTTGACCACTTGTCTTTTGTTTTGGGGTTGTGGTGTGTTTTCCCCTCCAACAAACTATCCGACGTGTGTAGCGTAGGATGACCCTTGTACCGTATTTACCAACTGGAAAGGGCAGTATCAAGGAGATACAGTCTAAGCAACAGGGTCTAAATCTTTGGTGAACTCTTAATCTGATGGTGCATAGTATTGGGATTACACAAGTGCGATGCTTTCATCATGGCCACTTGAGAGCCAATAATACGAGGGGAACGAGGAATTTCTGTTGAGTCAAGAATACTGCATTCACTCTTGAAGTGGATATTGGTTGATGGTCGCATGTCGAAGTCTGCCTAGCAATCTAAAGGCTCTTTAATCACCCGCCAAAGTACAGCCCTTGTCCTTTTTTTTTCGTGTTTGGAGTGCTGAGGGAGGGAGGGCCAACAGCAACATCTGTAACCGAGCTCGACTTTCTACAGTCTCACATACGGGAGGAACGAGTAACCTCTACTCTGTGTGGCTGCTTGCCGGCGCGGGTGCGCACCTGCTGTATCACATCATAAACTCTGAGTGAGTCAATGATACAGAACCAACCAATAGGCTGAAGCCTGCTCACCCTGCCTCGGTTGTGGAAACTGGGATGTCTGGAGCTGAGAAACGGTGGAGAGAGAGGACACCTTTACGCTCACACCGTACTACCCTTCCGTGCTACGAGGCCATACAGCGAAGCTACAGTAGCTCGACCAACATCTATTGTGCGATCATCCCTTTGACGTACAATGCAGGGTTTTCAAAGTCCAACGACGTCCCGACCCTCCCGGCCTGAGGTTCCGATGGTTCGCATGCCAGTGTGCTGCCTTTGATGATATCTGGAATCTTCATCGGCCGCAAACAAGCTGTAATATGTTGCCATTTTGGACTCTGTGGCATGGGAGCTAGGAGGACAGCCATTGCCGAGACAGTGAATATGAACGAAAACAGCAGAAGGGAGAATATGTCGGTGGGGACCCGGAGAACCTAATAAACCTACTGATCAGAGCATCCCGACTCTCTGTATTGCAACTCTCGAGAGACTGTGTTTCTCAGAATGCCGTCGGCCGGTTATTTCCCGAGTCCGGCTTCGTTTCCTTGAGCATGGAAATACCTAGGCGTTGATGGACTGGCTTATCTGTATCTATATTGAGTCATGCTATAGCGATGCTGAATTGTCCGTGTTCTTTTCTCTACTGACCAAGTCTTGGCCAAGTTCTCGATAGTCTTGTCAAATTCCTCGGATTCTCTCCCCAGTATCTCGTTCGATGTTCCAGTAACAGGCGCCGTCTCTCCTACACGGATAGCCTCCCATGCAGTAGCCCACGTCTCCGCCAAGTGTTCAGGTCCGAAAGCCTCCATGACTTTTGGTTGTTTCACATACTCGGCGACGCTGACTTGTTGAATCTGAACATGTTTGCACGTGACGCGAGAAAGGACTTGGGCCGTCTCGGCTAGTGACCATGACCTAGGTCCCTTCAACGTGGCAGTCTTGTTTGTGTACTTGAATACAGGATCCTGTATGCTAGAAGCCAGAAGGCGCGCGGTTTATTCCCCCAACTCGTCCCGTTTTACCCCCTTATGCCCGGCCGGCCACTGTCGTGCGGAATGAGGATTTCAGATGTCAGATACCTCAAGTCAAAGAATGCAGTGTATATGGGAAAAAGTTCGCAGTGAAGTCCTTGACGGACGATTGACCAAGGGCCTGACCCCAAGTGAATTCAATCGAAAATTACCACGGCTACGATCACGAGATGGACCTCATCCTATTTGCAAGTCGGGTCGGGCTATCGCCTTATGGAGGGCCATAAATCTGGGCGAAGACTGTGATGTGTGGGTAGCGATTCGTATTAATCGGCAAGCCTCGTGGGCTATAGTGATGACCTTGTTTCCCAGGCATATGCCAGCCCTTGAATATCTGCGCCAGTCACCTTCAGTTAGAAGAAGGGCACCCCTTGTTAATAGGAACCACCTACCGATATCCTCGTGAACTATTGTGGAATAGAGAGGTCAGTACGGATTTCTATCCATACTTTTCTTAACTTCTTCCGCCCCTCCTGACACCGCCATTTAATGCCGCCTGTCAGCGGCTATTTAAGACATCAACCCCCCAGCCTCCAGGACCCGATATGATGCCAATCGTCCTATTTCATCGTAAAAAGTATTTGTCTATCTAGTTGCAATTATCATCCACTCTACCCGGCTTCATGTCTGCTCTTGTGGCCCGCTTTCCTACCAGCGACGTTGATCCTCTCACTAAGACTGGTCTTGCTGACCCGGAACTGTGGTTCGGATTTCTAAATCTAGCTCAGGAGAAGAATTTAAACAGCGTAGAAATCATGTCTCAGATTCTTTGGCGTGTATGGTGCCAAGTCAGGTTATCGGGGGGCAGCTCACTAATGGAGTGCACCTGTTTCCCCCTACCGACACTTGTGAGCAGTTGTAAGACTATATTGTAATAAGACAGGTCTCCTATGTGCTGTGAGGCCTCGCTGGATAAGTGGCGCTGACAGTTTCAGCTACTTAATCTCCAACCTTGGGCCGCCGGCATTAATCGAGATGTGAGTGAGAAAGCCGCCTTCTTCAAAGTTCTTCGTTTAGGCGAGAAGCGTGGCATCAGTCCCTCCGGGATAGGAAACATTGCTGTGCCTCTATTTGTCCAATGAAATCCAGTAAATATGAGACCCATACGAAAACTGTTAAAATTAGTATTTCTGAGGATGGTGATAATAGATGAGTAGAGGGCTGTGGATCTGCTGAGCTCCTGTCCTCTTTCCCCAGATCTCAAATTACCCCAGAATCTAATCCTTCGCCGACCCCACTTACTATGGGGGGAGCGGACCCGATTGATAAAAATTAACCGGCGGAGCCGACTTTAAATCGGCCCCGATCATGAGGGTCCACTCTAGCTAATTATACTCTAAGCCACTTCTTATCAGTGCCTTAACTAATTAGGTCCTTCAAGGCTGAATATACGGTTTTCCATCTTTGATGAGGAGGAAGACAAGTAAGACCTGGATATGATTTCTTCCCCCTATCTGCTGGCAATATAATCTTAGCTCATGATTCTCAAAATCACGGCGCATAGAGAGTTTGAGACCGTTGTGATGATGCGCCATAACCTAAATTGCCGATCAATAAGTTCACTCCATTTATGGATCCAAGAATACCCCTCCCCGGAGCAACGGATGCTTGAACTATCGATCAAATTTGGGCCTAATCGATTCGAAACCCCGGACCCCAATATGAACGCCAGGAGCTATTTAGTGCGGGGGACTCTCCCACTATGTCCGTACTCTGTGCCATCCTCTTTCTCATCCGTCTTTGCTCACACCATATTTTCTGTCTCCATCATTAATCCGTCCTTACTACTTCTGGTCAAAAACAATGTCTAGCCAAAACGGCAAACTTAACGATGGATATCGTGACGAGACTCTCGACAAGATTCAAACCGCCAGGAGCATCTCGATCTCTCCCGATCTCTTCGAGCAACTGTACCTAGCCCCGAAAAATCACGTCAAAGGTCACCTTCGCCAAACGTTCGGAAATCCGACACCTTTAGGTTAGAGTCAGTCAGTTATCTCCTTTGTCCACAGTATTGCTGACAAAAGCAAGCCTTGGGAGGGTTTCTCCTTTGCACGACACCGGCCTCAATGGCATTACTTGAGTGGCAAGGCGCCGGTGGCTTTGGAGCTGCTGCCAATGTGTAGGTTAAGATGGCATTACCTGATGATTAGAACTCACATTCTTTATAGTGGCTCTTATTTCTTCCTTGGCGGACTCCTGCTTCTTCTTGGTGGCATTGGAGAGTGGATACTTGGTGAGTCTTCTCACTATCTCCTCTATCAGACTTTGCTAACCTTTATCTCTCCAGGGAACACCTTTCCTGCCACAGTTTTCTGCCTTTTCGGTGGCTTTTGGTTCACTTTCGGTGCAACAATTGTCCCCGGGTACGGTGCTTATAGTTCGTACTCAACGACAGGAATCGCTTCGGAGGGTTTGAATGAACCGCAATTCTACGCAACCTTCTCTTTCTTTCTGGTAGGGATGGCGATACTATGTGCCATCTTCACTGTGGCCGGAATCCGCACAAACATAGTTCTCTTCGTCATCTTTCTCGTCCTTGTCCCGACATGTAAGAGACGACATCCCTGTGCGGAAACTAAACTAATTCGATGAACAGTCGGATGTCTTTCTGCTTCTTTCTTTGCTGTCGCCCACGATCATCCCGATAGCGCAAAGACATTTCAACATGTTGGGGCTGGGCTTCTTCTTCTGGTTTCGCTTTTAGGCTGGTACATATTTCTGGCACTCGTGCTGCTGTCTGTCGACTTCCCATACACATTGCCCCTTGGTGATTTGTCGACAGTCGTCCCGGGATCAGTCAAACAAGATCGAGATAGCATTGATCAAGTCTAACATCCTTCTCGGGCATCTGGCGCTTTCCATTTGCAGCCATTCAATATGAAACCTGCAGTATTCTAATGGTGAATCTAAGCAGGGACTTCTAAAAGAGCAGGGTGTGGCGTAAAGGTCTAGGTTCAGTGATGGGGGTAGTGCGTAAATATTGGATCCTACGCAATTTCGGATCCATTGCATCTCTTTTTACCCAATCATGTAGATAGGTGTCTCCGAATTGAGGATAAGAAATAGGATCAACCTCGCGATATAGCAAGTTCTTGGATGATTGGCACCGACGGAGGAAATTAAGACTCATTGCGATGATCGCGCCGCATACCACACATAAAGTCACTCACTGACTGCATCTGCTGGAGCGCCCGCACTCCATTTTGCTAGCCAGGTTGGCGAGTGCGATAGATCATCCCTTTGAGTTTACCAGATATCTTCCAGCTTATTCGGCGAGACCATAATAAATGTATTCTATCATCTAGCCTCTGCACAGACACTGAAGAAATGTGTCATGGAATCCTCCGATACCCTGCGGCATGGACTGCTGATCTTAGGCCGCTGGCTCGGCATGCGGGGGCCGACTCTGCCAACTCCCGCAATCCTGTCGACTACACCCTGAATGGCCTAGTAAAGACGAGTCCTCGGTGTCAACCAATAGAGGCTCTGAGAATTCCGAGCGCTAAAACTTTGTCGCGAGTCGTGACACCTAGCGCAATGCGGGGAAACGGAAATTCGGCGGCATGGGAACAGATATGAAGAAGATTTGAATCCAAGTTTGAAACGTGCTCTTCTCCTCTACTTCTTATCGCAGTCCACCCTCAACAACTCAGAATCTCCACCACCAAATGTCACAGATATAAGTCGCCTTAAGTCTAGATCCAAGCTAAGTTCACACCAACCTCACTTTTTAGAACAGCTGTCCGCTCCCCCCCGCTCAAATGCCAGAGTTGAGGGTAAGACGACAAAACCATACCTGCGGACAGTGCAGGAAGTCTAAAAAAGCTTGCGATGGCTTCCTACTCAATCACATCAAACGATCTTCAGATGCCACTTCACCTGGCTCTGTCGACTCACTCTGTAGGTCTTTCATATCGTCCTACTGTCCCTTGACGATTTGCTAATTGACCTTTGCATCTCCAGATATTTCCTCCGACTCCATAATACAGCCATGCTCATATTGCACAAAGACAAAGAAGCAATGCACCTTGAATCCGAACTGGGGCCGGGTTTCGCCTCAGTCTCAGCCCAGAGGGGCCACGATGTCACGGTTGGCCGACTCTGCCGAAGACGGGTCACAATCAAAACGAAAGAAATTCGAGTACAATGACAATTCATTGTCGCCGCTGGGCGGCTCAGATGGCCTTGACCCCAACTCCACCAGTATGTTGCAGTTGATGCAGACCCCTTCGCCTAGGAGCCATGTACTCCGCTGGGATACACCCGTTCCTAGTCTGGAAAATCCCGTCGCCGCAGAAGTCCCCAGCTCTCTCGATTCCCAATGTCTTAGTATTGGATTTATCAGCTCTGAAAACCGGTCTCAAGTGAGATCCCACAACGACATACTTGAGGCGCCTGCCGATCTAGAATATCAAACAACCCAGTCGACTTTCATTGCTTTTGAAAACTCAACAACATACTCTGGATCGCAAGAATTTGACATTGAGAGTCTCTGGGACTTTTCTAGGACACATTCAGTGCCACGAGACTCCGCCTCAACGATCCAGTCCATGTCCCGCAGAGACAGCACTGCGAGGAGAAAACACAGAGCAAGAGTTCAACCCAACGACCGGCCAGGATATCCCGGCATGACAACGTCTTCATTTAGCTGCGACTCCGGCATCATGGAGAGCTCAAACAAGAATTTCATCACAGACAGCTTGCTTCGAATATATCACGACGTTCTTGAGAATAACCTAGCATGTTGGCTTGCAGAGGACACATGCCCGTACAAAATGCAATGGAAGTGCCAGAAATCTAACGAAAGATCGTCATTAAGTGTAACAGAAGCCATACATCAGAACACGAATACTCCTCTGGAATGGGGTGCAGCTTGGTCCAACAGCATGTATCACCGTGTTATCCAACTTGATCGAATCGCACGGTCAACGAAGATGATACAGCTGACACGTTCCGAAAGCTTGGCCGCGTCGAGGGTGCTGGACCTTGTTATCATGGCCTTCACTACTCAGTGGGCTCAAGGCAACCGGCGACGAGAGAGATATCCTTTCACATCTTCAGACACACTCAATTCAGAACAGGCCGAAAATTTTTCACATACTCTCGATGAGGAGTTCGAGGAGAGTCTCCAACAATCCGTTTGGGAACAAGCGAAACGAGCTTTGCAAGATGTTGCCGATCTAGAATCGTACAGAGTGGTGTACGCAGAGCTGATATTTGGCCTCACCCAGAAGCCCTGGGTGAGCCGGGATTCAACTACGTGGAATCCTACTTCACGGTCGGGAAATACTCGAGCCGGAAGTGTCAAGGAGTCCGCCATGCCACAGATCCTTGATATCATGTCTCACGAATGGTCGCATGTCTATTTGGAACGAGCGACTCGAAAGATGCATGCACTCAAGTTTCTATTTGAGGCGACAGAGTCTGGGTTTTTGGAACGAAGTAAAGGAAATGATATTAGGAGGTTTGACGTTAGAGACAGGCGCACCATTGGCCTGCTTTACTGGCTTGCTGTCATGTTTGACACAGTGTCGTCATCCATGAACGAGCGACCTGTGGCTCTGGCAGATGCAGATTGCCAGCATGAGGCTTCTCAAGAAGGCACTTTGACTAGCGAGGCTTGCGCATCAAAGCAACATCATGGCAACCAACGGTGGGAAGTTGACCTGTTCATTCAGGACAATCCAGAGAAGCCAACGAGAGCGACGAGCTGGCCCTGTCCATACAATGATGCGATGCAAGCTATCACCCGATCGGCCCCAGTGAAAATATTGATATTCCGCCATGTGTCATATCTCCAGAACGCCTTGCGTAAGCACGAGCGTGGTCAGCTCATTGAAGATATCATCAAGCAGACGATGCTGGTGTACCGATACTGGAATAAGACACATGGTTCGTTCTTCCGCGACCTGGTCAGGAATTACGAATCACTACCACCACGGATAAAAAGTTGGTTCTTCTGCATTGCCGTCCCTTGGCAACTTGCTGCGCTGATGCTTGCGGACTTGCTTGACTTTATTGATGAAAACGAACTTGGATTAAGAGAACCCAGCAAGTCCCGGCTAAGCGCAAAGGTTGCCGCAAGAATTCGGAAAATAAGTGCAGCAGAACTGTCTGATCTTGCTCGTGTGACGACACCGCGGGGCGTTCAGGAAGCTGGGGAGGCTGCATCACAACTGCCAGACTACCACTTTGCTGTTAGTGAAAGCCCTTTATTGACAGAGCCATGGACTGTACTTCTTGTCAGAGCATTCACGAAGGCTTGTGTATTCCACCTAGATATGGCAGACGAGTTCCAGCAACATGTAGGAGCAATATTTGGCCATGAGAGTGATGATTTCCAGGATAGTTTGAGGAGAGCGGAAAGTTGTATTAGGGCTCTTTGGTGTTTGGGATCGAAATCGGAGATGTCAAGGAATATTACAAAGGTATTAGTGCAAGCGTTGCAGGGACTTCAAGTATCTTGATACATTAATCTATAGAGAGCAAAATATAAACATTTTCCTGTAAGATTCCAGTCTGACTACTACCATATACTAGCAATTGCCTTACAACTTCCAGCCAATCATAGAGAGGATCACCCTCCGCGCAGATAATATTGATTCGAGATACAGAGCGACTGATGATCATAGCAATTGATAAACAAGATAATACACCAAATAAACATATATATATCATAACCCTATGAGTATACAGATCAACTAAATTCTATCTTTAAATATGTAGCTAGCTCCTTAGCCATCAACATAAACTGGTTATTATAATTCATTCATGCATTACTCGGTATAATGGTTAAACACTCAGTACATTAGATCCGACGTTTCTACCAATATAAATCACAATATAGTTTATCCTATGGGAACACTCGTTTCATTGAAATCCACGATCTGTATCGCGCTATTAAGCCCGCGGCATCACTTTTAGTAAGGTAAGAATAAGCAGTTACTGAGGGTGGTCTCTTACGCTGTCTAAAGCGTTTTGGTCCATAAGTGGCGTTGACATTCCGAGGGAAATTGGATGATATACGGTGGCAGCGGATGAAAGGGCGACGAGCCAAGATTGTTGATCAATTCCGGGATAGACGAACTCAGTTGCAGGTGGTGTGGGTATGGTATACCTCACAGTTCATATCGGGCATGGCATAGTGGTGGCCTCTTCGAGTTATCACAGTTGCTATGGTTGCGTAAGATACTAAGACCTGTCTCTCTAAAAGCAATAGACACTAGATACACTCTTGTTTCTCATTCATGCTGTAGAGCAGCTTCCTAGCCACGACAACACGAACCTCGTAGCGGCACCATGCATCTCATCTCTCTATTCCCAAGGGTCCACAATCAATTTGGCGCTGCTGACTCCCTTAATCAGTATATCCAATGCTTGGTCCAATCCAGCGAGTCCACCAGGGATCTCTTTCGAAGGGACAGGGATCAGATTCTTTTTGGCAAGAGCTTGTGGAAAGTATGTGCCAAAAGTCCACTCGAGCAACTCTGCATGCTCTTCCTTGCCCAGCAGCAGAGACCAACCTTCAAAGTGGCGGGTGACACCATCAGGCAGAGACTCAGGGCCAAACGGGGGCTGAAGTGCGTAAATATTTCCTCCTCCTTGCGCTACAAGAACTTCTGCCGTGATCTTAATTGTCTCTGAACTCGAGATGGCATCTACAACGATGTCGTAAGGGCCTGCCGCAACGAGCTCCTTGACAGCCGTCTCAAAGGATTGGGTGTGGTCGATGACTCGAGAGGCGCCGAGCTGAGATACGAAACCCTCATGTCGGGGAGAGGTTGTTGTGACGACATCATACCCAGCTTGCGTGAGGTACTGGACCGATAGACTACCCACGCTGGACGTCCCTCCATAAATCAATATTCTCTTGCCTTGGAGTTGTGCCAGACTGGCGGAATCAGGTCTTGCCAACTTCAAATTCGCGTTAAACAGAGCAGGAACGGTGGCCAAGTTGCCGACCAGGCGAACCGCTGTGTCAAGAGCGGTATCAATCGGGAGTTTGGTAGTCGTAATCGCGCGTGAGACCGCGTACCTCTGAAAGGCGCCGTATTTGTTCTCGGTGGCCCCGGCCGTCTTGGCCGCGACAACTTTGTCTCCAACATCAAAGCCGGTAACCTCGGCACCGACTCCGGTGACGGTGCCAGCAAATGAGCTGCCGAGAACAGCTGGATACTCAATGGGAAGCATTGCGAATCTCGCTATCTTCGCATCAATGGGTTGGAGTGCGATGATCTCGTTTTTAATGAGAAGCTCATGGGGTCCAGGTCGAGGTGTTTTGATCTCCTGGACCTCTAAGGGGGCCTTGGGAGTGGGAACGACGGCTGCTAAATGGGACATGATTTGCGGGTGTAGATGACGGGTGACGTAGGATTTTGGAGAGGCGATTTCGTGGGTGATAAATATTCTGTTACCTGATGGTCAAGTGAAGATGGTCTGAGATAGATGTCTAGATGAGAGACAACTTTACAGCTAATAAATACTCTGCCTCCAACATGACGTGCTCCAGGTAACTATCTTAGTAATTTGCTTGAAAGGTAAGCTTCATAAGCAGGGACGGATACTACGATATGATGGGTAGAGTATGTTAGCACGCCCCACATATCAGCAGGGGCAAAAGGGTCACTTTCTCGGTTCATGATGTAACTTCTTGTAAATTCGGCTATAGTATTGAACTAGAATCGAATTTACATTCCCCGTAGCATGTTTAGCAGTCCAGCAACGCTCATCCATTGGTTCCGATAGCTCCATAAAAAAGCTTTCATTAAGAGCCTCCAAACCTTCTTTGACTGCGTCTTCTAACTGAGAAGTGTCATTGAATATACTCTTTCATCTCGCTCTATATAATCTCAACTTGTTTCATCATTGATCTTGATTCCTCGAGACTGTAGCTCTGCAAGAGTCTCTATTACTATATGTGCAGGGGCATCATCCTGCGAGAAGCATGGCTTTGATCTGGACGAAGACGATGCCAGCCAGATCCAACAGGAACTATGTATCCTGATTGCTAGCAGTTGTTATTATACCCCAGTCCTTCTCGCAAAACCCAAGGGTTATTGCCCGTAAACCCAGGAGGGCGGCCGCCGAACATCCAGCCCTTCGTCGGTCAATGCGGTTCAATAATATACGGATTGGATCATGCTCTTCACCTACTCTACGAGTAACACGTGTTCGTTTATGCCTTTCGCGTGTGACCCGGATCTCATCAAACCATAGGTTAGCCTTCCAATCATCAAGAGATCAGTCCAGACAACGAATAGCAATGTAATAGAAGTTTCAGTTTCCAGAATGCTACATCTTCAAAAGCCAGCCCAGCGGGTGGCGCCTTTGATAGCATCAACTGGAACGTAGTGCCTGTGGCAGCCGCCAGTATACCATTCGCTGACCATATAAAGAGGCACATACGAGCTTAACTAAATTCTCTACCTGGCTTTCTATAAGCAGGAGAGGGCCGCCAGAGGTGCGGCGTCGTGTTGCTAAAGATCCAGAGGAAGGGGGTCTTAGAGGTTAAAGAAGAAGTTCTAAGCTGCTCAAGGAGCTCCTGGTGCTGCCAGTTAGTTGCTCTTAGAACTGAAAATGAAGCCACTGTTGCTCTTACAAATTGAACTACTGTTGCTCTCAAAGCTGCTGCGGCTGTAGTTCAAGATTTCGATCGGAAGGCATAGCGTTAACGCAGTCCCAAAAAGGCCACAAAACACCTTGTGAAGTGTTGTGAGAGGATACCTCAGGAACGCAAAAAGTGACTTCTCAGACCCTTGTTGATGTGTGGGTTGATCTAACAAACCTGACCCATTATATAGTAGGAGATGTTGATAATCCTGCTTTCTGACGAGGTGTTCGGGGTCTTGGCATTTCCCGAGGGAAAAGAAGGGCGGCAAAGTAGACCAATGGCGAGCGACATTGCAAAGCACTACGGGAATTTGGCGAGCCATAGGTGCACCGCCGGCGGTGCATTTAGAGCTTACATAATACCGCACCGCCGGCGGGGGCCCCGTAGGTTCGCGCCCGGGCGCGAAAATTATGTAAGCCTCAACTTGATTTATTTCCCCCTGAAAGTCATGATACTTTTCTACTCATTATACTTGCGTATAATAATTAAGATAGCTCAATCTAGTTCCTTTCTTGATAATTATCTCCCTCTTGAAGATATATATAAATTATAGGAAGCTCTTTTTAACTCTATTAATAACTAGGCTATAGCTAGAGGATATGCCTTTATTATTAATAAATCTACTCTAAAGGATAGTAGAAGATAGATTATTATATATATATGCAATAGATGCTCTTGACCTCTTAATACTTTAAAACCTTATTAATATAAGATATTTACTTAAGGAATTAATTATCTCTTTTTAATTCTTATTAAAGAGTTATATAATAAGATATCTTAGTTCTTAGCTTATTATTTAAATTGCTACTTTATAATATATAATTATTTATTAAGTTTATATTTAATTGCATATTTTATTTATTAATAAATTTCTTCTTAAGATTAATATATAATTTTAAGTCTTTTAAAAGTTAAAGTTATATTAAAATATAAAGTTATTAAAACTTATATTTATTAAAACTTAAATATAATTATTATATAATAAGATATTTATAATATTATTACTTTAAATTAAAGAGAGCTATATAAAGGCTAAAGTAATATTTATATTTTAATTATTTCTTAATATAATTAAAGTTAATATATATTAATAATCCTTTTATATTGCTTTTGCCTTCTTATAAGAGGAAAGTAAAGAGAATTATATTTAAGTATTAAATTAATTTAAATTTATATATAAGCTATATAATATAAGGCTTTTATTTATTATTTTTATAGATTATTATCTTATAACTTATATATAAATATAATAATATATTACTTTCCTTTTGCAGTCTTTTTATTATGCCTTTAATATATAAATAAGGCTATTCTTTATTATTATCTCTTAGCCTTTATATAACCTTATTAAGAAAACTTAGCTAACTCTTAAGTATTTCTTTAATAAAATAAGTTTTATAATTATTAATATCTTATTATAAGATTATTAAATAAAGAGACTTTTTAAGTAATATATATAAGGGCTTAAAAAGTAATATTTTATAAAGAATCTTAATAAAGTTTCTTATATTAAGATAATATAACTTAAGCTATATAAAAATAAGCTTATTAAGGCTTAAGTTAATTAATATCCTTATTTTAATAATATAATAATATTATAAGCTAAGGGAATCTATAGGCTAAAAAAAGGCTATTTAAAGATATTTATATTAAATCTCTTTAATATATAAAGAGCTATTAAAGCTATTATATAGAATTAACTATATAAACTTTAAGCAAATTAAGCTTAATATATATAATAAGCAAGTAGCGCAAATAAGTAAGTAGCATATAAATCTCTCAATTCTTCTTTTTTCCATTTAATTAAATGATTCTTAATAATAAACTATATCTTAGCTAAATAAAGAAGCTAAAGTCCTTCTTACCCTTTAGGCTCTTTAGCAAAATCTAAAGCTAAGCATTTAGCGCACTGTAGCTATCTATGCAGTCCTAGCAAGAACCCTTAATCATCGCTAGAAGGGCATGCCTTCTCAAGCTAATATTATGCCTAATTCGCAGAAGCTATTAGACCTAGAGAAGCAGATAATTATTAAGTATATCCTTAACTTAGATTCCTAAGGGTTTCCTTTATGCCTACTTATTATTAAAGAAATGGCTAATTACTTACTTGCTAAGTAAGAGATATAACTTATTAATTAATATTAAGCTTATAACTTTATTAAGTGATAATTATAACTTTAAATATATTTATTTTATAAGTATAATTATAAGAGGGCTTAATATAAAGACTTAGCCCTTATTTATTAATAGTTCTTATTTATAAAGAATATAATAGCTAAGTATAGCAT
>JAMAKE010000232.1:0-22145 GCA_023628695.1 Nectriaceae sp. PG4201
AATAATAAGATAAGCCTTAAGTAGCTAAAGCATTTTAATTAATATATAAAGACTTAATTAAATAATCTTTATTATTTTTTAATCTTTAATAAATATAAAAGCTATTATTTTATTAATTTTATAAATTATTATAAGACATATAAAATTATTATAATTTATATACTCTCTTATTTATTATATTTACTTTAGCTTCTTAATATTATTTACTTTAAGCTATTTAAATAAATATATAATAAATAGATAAAGCATTTAATTAAGAGCTTTATAGCTTATATTTTAAAGATTAAATTCTTCTTAATATATTGCTTAACCCTTAAGTCTCTTTAACGCTAAAGACTATAACTAAGGCTAGCTCTCAATTAAAACACCTAAGAAGGCAGATCAGCAGATATAAAAGCAGCTCCCTAGCCTCTATTTTAAAGGCCCTAAGCTCTCTTACTAAGGGGACAGAAGCTATAATGCATTAAGTGGCCCTATTGAAGTCTAAGAACTGGATCCTTCGGCAGATAAATGCAACCCTTAGCAGGAGGCATAGGGCAAAGCAGACCTAGCTGCAGAATAAAGGAAAGATAACTATATAGGAAGGAAGGGATGCAATTAATTAAATGGTCCTTAATGCAGAGGGAGAAGCTAAATTGCCTAAAAATTGGGGGGGAGGAAGGGGGGCACAATTGAGGGAAAGGCGCTATAGGCTCTGCTGCTAGCCTAGTTATAACTCGAGGACCTATGAGATAGTGATTAAGACCTTTAAAGAAGAGAATAGCGATTAATTTTTAAAGAAGAGAATAGCAATTAATTTTAATTAATTAAATAGTTAGTTATATTTTTATTAAGGTTTTTAATTAAAAGGTTAAAAATTTCCTGCTACTTACTTAGATCTGCTACTTACTTATGATTTATATTATATCTTATATTCTTTAACCTCTTAATATATTAGTCTTTAGTCTATTAAAGAAGATATATTGCTATAAGCTTAGAAATTTAATTTAATTAATAGATATATTATTAATAAAGAAGATTATATTTCTTCTTTATTATTATAAAGCTTATATTAAAGCATTTAATTTATAGAATATTATATCTAAGTAATAGCATTTAAGTCTTTAGCTTATATTAATAGTAAAGGCACTTATAAGCTTATTATTACTATCCTTAATAAAAATATTAAAAGCAATTTAAGCAAAGAAAAAGAGATCAATTAAAGATATAATAACTACCCCTAGGCATAGTTAAGATATTTAGAATCTATTTTCATAGCTACTATAGCCTATATAATTTAACCCTATAGTTTGCTTACTTTTTTAAAAGGTTTAAAAGGGCATTAACTTCTATAATATAACCTTAGCTAAAAATAGCATATAGATTTAAAAACTATCATATCAAATCAATCAATTAAAGCTAATAAAGAAAAAGAAAGTTAAAGAAGACCTAAATAGTCAGTTCATTCAGATAGAGCAGGTTATAAAGGCATGGGAATATTAGCAATAGATACTAGACCCGACTTTAAGGCCCGATATTGAAAAAGTCCCTCGGCTCGAAGAGATGTATGATGAATTTCAACTCGAAATACGAACAGAGCCCTTTTTTGGCTCTATTTGTGGTGTTTTCATGTGTTCAAATGAGGCACCTTAGGATGGGCAAAAGTGGCCGGTTTGGGGGTGCCCTACGTTAATTCCCCGCTCTGTCGGGTTCAGATCCTGGTCTGACTGATAAGCCCACCTGGGAAGGGATCCATCAGTCTGTAGGATATGAACCAGTTTGGCCCGGGCCGGATTTGCCGGCAGCGGATACGACGACGGTTGATGTTCCTGTGCTACCCAGCACACTTGCACATAGGAATATTACTCGCATTCTAGTATGCGCTCGATAATAAGTATCGACATCTCTAACACGATGCTTGTTCCTCAGTGGAATATGCACGAGAGGTCCAAAAAGAATTTATTTGTATCTCTTTTCAATTGGGTGTGTCGTTGATTTTATCGTCCCCGCACCAATGTGTTTTGCCGACACTGTAATGCACTTTGACACCCAAACGCCCTTGAGCAGTCGCTCGGGTTCATTACAACGTGCAACGTTGATTGCTAGTCAGTTTGAAGTGACAGCTAAGCAGCTGCAACGGGCAACCCGGCATTTTGTCCGACAACTCAGTGAGTTTCCCACGTATTGACTGATAAGCTCCTTTTACATCCATTCGACCTAGATTCTAACTTGCCGCGGTAAAGATGAAGGACTCGTACAGGACGGAACAGATCTATTACAGATCCCATCATATGTGACTCAGCTACCAGATGGCACAGAAAAAGGTCGTTGTCTAGCCATTGACTTTGGAGGGACAAATCTCAGGGTGCTTTCGATCGACCTCCACGGCGACTCTACTCACTCTACCGTCCAGTCAAAGGTTGCTATTCCTCCATCTTTAATGGCCTCCAAGAAATATGAAGACCTCTTCGGATTCATTGCAAGTCAAACTGAGAAGTTTATGCTCGAAAACTTCCCCGAGAGTGTTCAAGAATGGAGAAAACTCGTAAGGGAGAACGATGGGGTGACTTCAGAACTTCAACGTCGATACTGCCACCGTCTAGGTTTCGCTTTCAGTTTCACTTTCGACCAATATTCAATCAATACCGGTACGTTGATGTTCTGGACCAAGTCATTTTGTATTGAAGATGCAGTTGGCCGCGACCCGGCGTGGATGCTTCAGGAAGCGCTCAATAAGCGAGAACTGCCTCTCCTCGTGAGCGCGCTTGCTAATGACACCGTTGGCGCTCTGGCAGCACGAGCATACGAAAGTCCCGGCCATGCAAACACTTTACTAGGAGCAATCTTTGGCACAGGTACAAACGGTGCCTATATGGAGCAGTTGATTAAGATTAAAAAGTTACATTCAAGACCAGAGTATTGCAACCCCCAGCCTGGACAATTCATGGCTCTCAACACGGAATGGGGCGGGTTTGACAGAAAGTTGGCTGTGCTTCCCGTAACTCCCTACGATGCGGCACTGGACCGTGATTCGGTGAACCCCGGCGACCAACATT
This sequence comes from Nectriaceae sp. PG4201, assembly GCA_023628695.1. Lineage (NCBI taxonomy): Eukaryota > Fungi > Ascomycota > Sordariomycetes > Hypocreales > Nectriaceae > Nectriaceae sp. PG4201. The sequence continues at coordinate 3,036 of JAMAKE010000232.1, forward strand.
ACGAAAAGCGAATATCAGGTCTTTATTTAGGCGAGCTCTTGCGCAGGTTGTTATCAGCGGAGATGGAGGCGGAACCAGGCAACTGGGATATGAGAATACCTTCAGACTCCAATCTGTACATCCCAAACGCAATTGACAGCTCCTTCCTCTCAGCACTTGTTCAAGACACAAGCAGACATTTAGATTCGGCAAGGGCGACGATAACTACAGTTCTTAGTGCTAGCTCAGTCTCTGAAAAGGATACAAGAGCTATCAGGGTCCTGGCAGATGCCATCGGATCCAGAGCTGCAAGACTGTCCGCCATTGCCATTGCCGGTATCGTCATTCAGTCAGGTCGTTTATCACGGGACAAAAGTGTTGACGCTTTACCTTCGTCGTTTCCGCCCAAGCCATTCGGGACCTGGCGTACCTTATTCCACCTTGTTCAAAAGACCGTCCGTTTTCTTTCCAATCTTATCACCTTTTACCATACTATGGATTGGCTCCCTTCCAGATCGGCCCTCAATACGCCAAGAGACTCTTGGATAAAGACCAGATTAGCAAAAGAATTCACGTCTCAGGAAGTAATCGACATAGGAGTTGATGGGTCCTTGTTTCAACATTTCCCAGGCTTCGAGGAGAAAATTCGGGACGCTCTCCGTGATATTCCGGATATAGGATTGCGAGGAGAGAGAAGAATTAGAATGGGCATGGCATTAGATGGCAGTGGAGCGGGCACAGCATTAATCGCATGGGCGGCCGAACATACAAAAGGTTAGGAGTTCAAAATTCGTAATAGATTTGTATCATAACTAGAAAGAACCTATTCAGTCCTTCAATCGGTCTCGTTGGCCTGTATTTCATCGTCCTGTGACTTTAGTAAGACTGAATCTACTCAAATAAGAAGTGTAGATTGGAAAGACCTAGAAAATTGGAGTCAGCACACGGTTCTTACAGTCGGCTAGAGCCAAGCTAAGCATGATCTTAGTTTCGTATGTCTTATTACTTTCTCCTCTTCCCCTCTGCCTTGGCATGCTACTCAATGCATCGTTTTAATTTGCTAGCCCTTAAACCATTCACCATTATCATCTTCCAGTAAACCTGTAGCAATTATCGGTGTTTCGCCTGATGGAGCATTCCAACCAGGTTTCTTATCAGCGTTCGTGGCATGGTTAATATTGGAGCTCTTCGACCTCCGGGCCGGGTTTGCCGAATTGATCGCCGGAGGATTACCGCTTAGCCTCCGACGCCCGCCGGGTTATAGTCAGCTCAGATACCAGTTTTTCACACCACACCACGCCCCAAGCCCCAGATTCTATTTCTACTTATCTTCGAATTTCGTCCGGCTTTATACGGGGAAGGCTATCAATCCGGAATTGGAGTGGGGAACGCTCGGGCTCAGAACCCTTTAATAGTTTCCCCAGTCCTCCTTATATTTTCTACACGCGATCATACCTTTTGGGTGGAGCAGAATACTTTACGCTTCAATTTTCCCACGGGTTGTGATCTCTCAGTCTCTCACAGCCGCCGAACAGGATGAGTTCTACTCAAGATGTGTCAGACGTGCCTATCCAAGCTAGAAAGATGAAGGGTTTGGAGGGTGCGGCAGATATGGATGCCGATGTAATCCGCCTTGCACAAATGGGTGAGTTGTTCGCGCCGTAAGATTTATACCAGTTGGATTTTATGCTGATCATTGTGGTGATCTCCGCTTGAGTAGGACATACTCAAGAGCTTAAACGCCACTTCAGTATTTTAAGTCTCATTGGCCTTGCTTCTACGACAACCATTTCTTGGACAGGTCTAGGCCTCGGACTCATTACAGAGATCGGCGCTGGTGGTCCCGGAGCAGTTATATATGGATTCATTCTGGTAACTTTGCTGCAATGCTTCCTTGGCGCATCTCTGGCCGAGTTTGTGTCGTCGTATCCAACCTCGGGGGGAATGTACCACTGGATCGCCGCCGTTTCGCCTAGGAAGGCAACTGGCTTCCTGAGCTTCTTCACTGGATGGTTCAGCGTTCTTGGTTGTAAGTCCCTTCTCTAAGTTCAACCGTCCAAACTCTAACTCAAACTCACAAACCCCAGGGATCTTTACTACCGCCTCAACCAACCTCATATACGCCCAAATTTTCATGGCTTTAGTCGCATTGTACCATGAATCGCTTGAGATCAAGACTTGGCAAACATTCATAGTCTATCAGGGGCTGAATTTGATTACTGCAGGTGTCGTTATGTTTGGAAACAAGATTATTCCGGCTATAAACCAGTTCTCGCTTTTTTACCTCCAAATTGGCTGGTTGGCAGTGCTAATTACGGTTGTTGCTTGTGCACCAACCCACCGAAGCACTGAGTTTGTGTTCGAGACTTGGATTAACAACACAGGCTGGAAGAACCAAGCGATCTGTTTCATCACCGGACTGGTCAACCCTCTTTATAGTCTTGGTGGTCTTGATGGAATCACCCACATCACCGAAGAGATGCCAAACGTGAGCTTCATCCGGGATAACCCTGCCGAAATAAATCCCCGTCTAATCTTCATTTATTCTTCTAGCCATCTCGCAACGCCCCTCTAGCTATTGCCATTACTCTTACAATCGCATTTTGTACCGGCCTAACGTACCTTATCAGCCTCATGTTCTCCATCCAAGATTTCGATGCTCTTACAAACACCAATACTGGCATGCCCCTTGTAGAGTTATTCCGTCAAGTAACTCAAAAGGCCGGAGGTGCTTTCGGGTTGACCTTTATTCTCTTCATTGCTCTTGGCCCTTGTACCATTGGTTCTCAGCTGAGCACGGGGCGGATCTTGTGGGCGTTCTCCCGAGATGGCGCGATGCCTTTCTCTAAAATGTAAGTGCACCTAGCGAATTTCGGATATGTAAGCATGCCATTAAAGCGAGTCCTAATCCGTTACAGTTGGTCTAAGATCCATCCTCGGCTCCAAATTCCGCTATATTCCCAGCTTGCGGTCACTGCTATCGTCGCTGCTCTTGGCTGTCTATATCTTGGATCATCGACAGCCTTCAACTCTCTTCTCGGGACTGCTGTCACGGTCAATAATGTGTCTTACATGTTCCCCATACTCACAAACCTTCTAACAGGCCGGAAGAATATGCATCACGGCGCTTTTCATATGGGTCCGCTATGGGGACCCATTGTCAATACTGTCACAGTATGCTGGCTCATGTTTGCAATTGTGTTTTTCTCGTTCCCTTATATCCAGCCAGTAACGACGCAGAATATGAATTACACTTGCGTGGTTGTTGGTGGCTTGATTACTTTAGTAGGGGCCTGGTGGTTCAAGGCAGGGAAGAAGTATACAGAGGAGATTCTGAAGGCGAAGGAAGAGTAAGGCAGCCAAAATTGTTCATGACTATGAGCTTTGTAAACGATCAGGTACTTTCCAAGCACTCCTTGTCAGTAAGGGATAGTCAAGAATGAGAGACATGGAGTAGAATTAGTTGCAAATACGACCTTGGGTTGAGAAACCATAAATCTCGAAGCGGCGCCATTCCATTGCCTACTGAACCTCTCTAAGCCTCTTTACAAGGAGGCTAAGTTAACAATTCCACCTTACTCAATTTCACGATATCAAAGGTTCAAGGTATGGGTAGTTCGATAAAGAAATCAGCCCAAGTAGCAGAGTCACGGTTAGACTGACAGATTCTCGTGGGCATGGAGCGTTCACCCCCGTGACGGCCATGGCGTTATCGAAATTCGTCGGACCGGGCATGACTGACCAGGAACACCGGGTTCACCGGGCATACCGGACGATGTGGCGTTTAGGCCGGCTACCCCGCCTCAGACCCCAGCTCCTTGACCCGACTCCGACGTAACAGTTCCCTTCCTTGTACTACCCTTGTACTACCCTTGTACTACGCCGGGATAGACGTGTAATGGGTATATTATGGGCTTCATCTGCTATCGATTCAGCGAAATAAGGATGCCAGAACCGTCGACAAAGCCTTCAAGCTAGCTACTGCTCCAACCCCAATTAACAATGTCCGTACACGCGCTTGCTGTGATCCTCCTCTCTTTTCCCTTCTCCATTTTCGCAAATCCCTTGACTTCCAAGCCTGGTCAGAAGGGAGTCATTGAGAGTTGGGATCTACAGACCTCATCCTTAATTAAAGATCCAGCTTCTGCCTCCAAGCCTGGTTATGACACTTCATCATGGCATCATATCCCAACGTCAAAGTGTACCCTCATGGGGTGTCTTCTTGCGTCCGGCGAATTTAAAGACTCGGATCTCTGGTTTTCTGAAAACATAAATAAATTCAACTGGGGCCAGTTCTTGGTGCCTTGGGTGTATAGAAACGAATTCTCTCTTGCGCCAAGCAAGGGCCAGCATTACTTTCTCAATACCAACGGCATCAGCTCCAGAGCCGATCTCTATCTGAATGGAAAACGCGTCGCCGATAGCAAGACTCAGGCTGGTAGTTTTGGTGGCCATGTTTATGACATTACAAGCGTGGTAGCTGGCAAAAATGCCCTCACTGCCAGCGTTTATCCTTCCGACTTCAATTACGACCTGGTGCAAGGATTTGTGGACTGGAATGTTCACGCACCAGACAATGGATCAGGTATCTGGAGAGATATATTTATCACACAGACAGGCCCTGTGTTCATGGGTCCCGTTAGCATCTCCATTGATGTCGACCTTCCCGTTAAGAACAATCCTGCAACCGTCATCGTACGCGCTAAGGCTCAGAACCTGGAAAACCATCGCGTGCAGTTCGAGGCAAAATCTGTGGTTACCAACCCTTCCGGATCCCAGAAGTTTCATAAGGACCAAATTGTGACCCTCGAGTCTAAGGAAACGAGAGTCGTCGAAATTACCCACAAGATTAATGAGCCAGAAATTTGGTGGCCCAAGGCTTGGGGCAGCCAACCTTTGTACAAATCTCGACTTACATTTTCTGTCGATTCACAGCTCTCGGACGTCGCCGATTCAAGCTTCGGTATCCGTACCATCACATCTCATGTTAACAGCCACAACGACACGCAGTTCACACTGAACGGGCACCCTTTCCAAGTTCTTGGTGGAGGTTATTCCCCGGACCACTTCTTCCGCTGGGACCGGGATCGTTTTATCACAATCGCGAAGTATTTCTTAGACATGGGCCTTAATACACTCCGCCTTGAGGGTACTCTGGAGCAACCGGAGCTCTACGAAATCGCTGACGAGATGGGTATAATGGTTATCGCAGGCTGGGTGTGCTGCTCCAAATGGGAGTCGTGGGATTATAACGACGAACTTGGTATTGACCCAGTGCCACTATGGGTGGAAGGTGACTATGAAACGGCAAATTCGAGCATAAGACATGAGGCGGCGATGATGCAACCTCATCCAAGTATGCTAGCATTCTTTGTGGGAAGCGACTTTTGGCCAAACGACAGGGCAACCAAGATTTATGTGGATGGCCTTAAACAAGCATTTTGGCAGACGCCAATCATCGCATCAGCATCGAAACGAGGATACCCTAAGCTGCTCGGGCCAGGGGGCATGAAGATGGATGGGCCATACGACTGGGTCCCTCCAAATTACTGGTACGATATTGAGCCACCAGAGGATCGCTTGGGTGCAGCCTTTGGATTCGGATCTGAACTTGGTGCCGGCGTTGGAACACCAGAGATAGGAAGTCTAAAAAAGTTCCTTTCTCAGAAGGATATGGATGACCTTTGGAAGCATCCCAATAAAAATCTCTTCCATATGTCCACAAACGCTTCTTCGTTCTACAACCGAGAAATCTACAACGACGGCCTCTTCAACCGCTACGGATCGCCAAAATCTTTAGATGACTATCTTCTTAAGGCGCAGATCATGGACTATGAAGCTACTCGCGCTCAGCATGAGGCTTACTCGGCACATTGGAACAGTGAGCGGCCTGCTACAGGCACGATATACTGGATGCTCAATAATGCCTGGCCAAGCTTGCACTGGAACCAGTTTGACCATTATATGCACCCTGCTGGATCATATTTTGGCTCTAAAATTGGTCTACGAAGCGAACACGTTGCATATGATTACGTAAAGAAATCTGTTTGGATCATTAACCATACTCTCAACCGCCAAGGGGCACGGAAGGTATCCCTAGAACTGGTGGATTTGCAAGGCAAGGGCTTGAGTCGCCAGACCATTTCCATTACCACTAAACCAAACATGTCGGCAAATATTGGGAAGGTCTCTGGTTTGGAAAAGATTCGGAATGTGGCATTCTTGCGCCTCGTCCTCTCGGATGACAAACATGCTATTCTAAGCCGAAACGTATACTGGATTACCAGATCTATCGACAAGCTAAACTGGGAAAACTCAACTTGGTATCACACACCCGTCACTGAATGGTCCGATTTTTCAGCTCTTGCTGAGATGCGGACCACTAAAGTAACTCTGAAGCTCCTCCAGCAGCCGAATTGTGGCAATGGCGACAACACTATCGAGCTGACAAATACGTCTCCAATGCCTGCCTTCTTCATCCGCCTTAACCTGGTGGACGAGCGTGAGGAGGACATAAACCCGGTAATTTGGTCGGATAATTATGTAACACTGTGGCCGGGTGAGAAGATCCAACTTGACGTAAGTTTTGCGGCGAAAAAAGGAGCAGTGGTAAAACTTGATGGAGGAAACGTCAAGCCCTTGAGCATTGTACTGCAGTGCTACTGATGGTGGAAAGCACCAACTAAACCTTCAGTATATAATCTTGGTAGCCTATAGGCTCATTCAAGTGGCAAACTTAGCAAAAGGATCAACTTTCGGATCCTTGTTCCTCACATATTCGAATCCATTCGCAGTGTCATCTGCGATCTCTTGCCCGTAATGTTCGGCGATGAAGGCAAAGATCATGTCAATGCCAGCCGAAATGCCAGACGAAGTCCAAATATTACCATCCACCACCCACCTTGCTTCCCGTAGCCACTTGACGTTGGGCCCTTGAGACTGTACCTAATTTTGAAGATTAAGATAGGGCAACCCGAGGCAGAAGATGACCTACCCAGGCAAATGATCGCTTATTAGACGTCGCCTCCTTTTCGTCCAATACACCTGCTTGTGCAGCAACGGCGCTCCCTGTGCAAACTGTCAAAAGGTATCTTAACCTTGGATACCTCTCCTTGATAAACTCCTTGACCCTTTGAACATTCTTCGCATCCCTAGTGCCCCTTCCCCCAGGCACCAGCAAAACCTCGATATCTTCTGGTGCAGTTTTGTATGTATGTGTGGGAACAACGCTTTGCCCAATCCTTCCTGGAGTCTCATCCACCAACGTGGTGACTGGCTCAAGAGAGGTATGAAGCAATGAGAGGGTGAGGGGCTGCCTCTTGGACATGAAGTTCAATGCGTCCAATGGTCCAAAGACATCGAGAGCTTGGAACCCCGGAAAGAGGGCCACAGCCCAGTTGGTAGGTGGAGTAGACATGACAACTTTATACGATAGCTTCGCGATGGAAAAAATGAAGTCAACCGCAGCAACGAACTCACGATGAGGGGGAAGTGAGGCGAACTGATGTAGAGCTCCACTCACTTGCTCATATTTGTCAGCAACGAACAGATGAAAGAGCTACGCCCGAAGAGACCACGCCAAGCGTGCTACATATGCAAGCCATAGATGGTTTAGACACAGCAACGAATGCTCAATCCCCTATATCCCGGTCCAACACCACTCCCTTAGAAATAAGGTGTAAGATGATTGGCCATATGAGATGTCACCCGAACCAGGCAACAAAGGGTTCCTGATTGGTTCACCCTTGCTGTAACTACTTTTTGGTGGGAATATCCACTCCTTCATCAACCAGTCTTCCTGTTCTATTGATCTAAAGGTAGTGCTTAGATCAACGGTACTAGCGAAGTACGTTACGTTTGTCCTTTCCCTAACAACTCCGGCTTTACACACCTTATTGACCTTTTAGAATAATGCTAGAATCATCCTAGTGTTTACGACTCACTCGTCGTACAAATCTGCTTGATTATGATGGTTCACACCGAGCTTAGCTGATATTATTCATGCCGTGAAGAGCAACCGCCTGTGTTTTGCAATCTTAGAGAGTAGTATGAATATAGTAGTCAGAGACTAGCTCTTGCCATATCATTGCAAACCTTCAATGAACCAACTGCTGTATTCAATTTTGTGGGCAAATCCAGTGCCCTGGTGAAAGCTTTGCGGCTACCAAGCCTACGCCCGACGACTAGTAATCGAAAGGATTTCCATGTCATGGCACGATTCTGGTGTAGGGTAGCACTTCTAAATCAAGATCTCGATCTCCAAAGGAAACGGACTTAACAGTGATTAGTCAGTGGGCATGCACGTGCTTTTTGGTATATTTGTCAGCGCATGGAAAATCGGGGCGCATCAAGTATATCTGGTAATAGAGAATCGGCGCCACATCGGATTTCACCTCGGATCCCTCACCGTCCCAAAGTCTCACGGTTCCGCAGAATGCCCGCAACTCTCCGCCAAAAGGCCTGCATTGCCTGCGCAAGTTCTAAGCGTAGGTGCGATAAGCAGCTCCCCGAGTGCCAGCGGTGCCTAGATCGGGATGTGGACTGCATTTATCCGCAGCCCAAAAGGCGCCGGAGAAACCCTCCTCCGGATGAACATCCGCCTCCCGAGCTCCCCGCCCTCCAAAGCTATGCCGATGCCGACGCCCTGGGGGACATCCTTGATCTTGGGGAATGGGGAGGGATGGGAGTCGCTGACCTCGGTGTATCTCTGTCAGATGTGATGCTCCCGTACGTTCCAACACTACCGGGGTCTATTGCCATTCCGTCGGCTCAGGAGCTTGTGCTTGAGGATGATGATACCTCCGGCGCAACATCCCCCTGGTTTCTCAGAGATGAGACCTGGGACCTGCAACATGACAAGCATGAAGCAGATTGCGTGACCGATGTCGAGTTGGAACCTTACATCCGCGCCGTAGAGGAAATGCTGCATTCTTGGGTCAGAAATGGCCATAACAGCTTCATTCATCGGCGGCTGTATGAGAAAGGTATGCCTACATGTGTTCAGGACGCCTTCACAACACTTGCAGCATACACCAGTCGTACCCCAGCGGTGAAGGAGACAATACTTCAGATTGCTGATGAACGCGCGTCAGCACTCGTCCGCCAAAGCCCATCTACAGCTAGCGGTGCGCAGGGCATATTGGCTCATCTGGCGCGCGTCCAGGCCCTATTCGTTTATGAATTCATACGACTGTTTGATGGCTCAGTGCGTCTTCGTGCATCTGCCGAGAAACAGCTCACAACGCTTCGACGATGGGTGACGCAAATGTGGGAGGCAGTGAAACAATACCGAGGGGAAGACTGCTCCCTGAGCCGCCGTACACCTCCTTGGACTGTCAATGAGTTTGACAGGGAATATAATGCCTCCTCGGAGCTGTGGAAGCTATGGATCTTGACTGAAAGCGTTCGACGCACTCACATCATCATCGATACTATTGCGAACACATACCAAACCATGACCAAGGGATGGGCTGAGTGTACTGGGGCTGTTATGCTTACTGCACGCCATGGATTATGGGAAGCTGAATCCGCAGTGAAATGGTTCGAGCTGACTTGTGCGAAAACGCCGCTTCTAGTGCCCTCTCTGCAGCCCGGACCTTTGATCTCACAATATGCAGCCGAGGAATTTGACGACTTCGTCAAGATGCTCTGGAAATTTATATTCGGTGCAGACAAGATGCAATGTTGGATTGATAGGAGCAACACAACAGGCAGAACATAAACGGTCCTAGAGCGGTGTTTGTATGCCTCATAGCAGAGCATTGAAACGTATACTATTCCTTCCGGTTTATACTAATCTTGTTCTCATATTATTTGAGTGCGCAAGCAGGCTTGTGAAGGATTCATGGATCACTAGTAGGAATAATACTTTAGCCATGAGTCCATCTTGAGTTGGCTTGTGAAAATATTCATCCCAAGAACATCTTCACCGCCAATCATCGTCTGGCCTCGTCGAGCTTCCGATAAAGAGACCTCAGAAGCTCCTTCTAGTGACCGAAATAAAGAGGCCAACTGGATATGGAAGTTCGTGTGGGGCTTTAAGGTAACAAATGTAGTAGGCCAACTTTTCATCTCAATCTTGAATGAACTGATCTTGCAATACGCTAAATGAACGTGAACTATCTCAGTGCGCTGTAGCGAGAAGAGAAAAAAAAAAGCTCAGCCTGTACCTGTAGTTACTTCGGGCCAGAAAGGCTAAGAAGAAACTCCCTCCTTGCTAGTCGATCAACACCCAGCTGGGTAGTTTGTAGCTAATTGGCTGACCTGAGGCCAGGTCACATTAATTCACCACTACTTGATTATTTTGATACTTATAATTTTTTTTCGGTATGAATCACTGGCTGAACAGAAATCCGAGTGGCGAACTTACCCACATATCATGGCGGACAATATGCGGCCATTTTGCGGGAAAGTTGCGGAAGCACAACCTCGAGTCCGAGACACCACGGCCTTCACCAGAAAGCACTGTGATGGAGTTCCGCAACGGATTAGTATAAGTTAGACCCAAATTCGCCCAACTCTACAAAATACCAATCCATACCACAGGCGAATTTTCTTTGCGGTCAAGGTCTCCAAACCGTTTGTGCCCAATATGTCCTCCCAAACACCCGTGCGATTCATTCTTGGTGCACACACGGCATGTACGCCCTATCAGTCATGGCTGGTTGATTCTAATTGAATGGTAACAGATTGGTGATGCAATCAAGGCCCCTGGGATTGCACACTTCGATCGTGAGGAAGACGTCCAAAACCTGTTGGATGCGTTCTACAGCCGCGGCTATACACAAATCGACACGGCCCGTAACTACGCTCCGACTGCTCCCGGTAGCTCTGAGGAACGCCTCGGGCGGGTCGGGGCAGCCTCTCGGTTTATCATCCATACGAAAGTCCACAGTGGCCAGCCCGGGGACCATGAACCATCGAAGCTCGACCTGAGTATTGGCCAGTCGCTTGACGCCCTCAAGACTTCTACCGTAGAGACTATGTTTCTACATGTACCCGATCGCCAGACCCACTTTGAGGATACGGCAAAGGCAATGCATGACGCTCTTCAGCAAGGTAAATTCAGGAAATTTGGACTCTCCAACTATTCTGCCGAGGAGGTACAGAAGTTTATCCATATTTGTGAGCAAAAGGGTTATACCAAACCTAGCATATATGAGGGACATTACAACGCGATTGTGAGAGGAGGCGAAAAGGAACTATTTCCTCTCCTACGTAAACATAACATCGCCTTTTTCGCTTATAGGTAGGCTAGATCGGATCCTTGATTAACCTTGAGCTCACCTGCGCATCAGTCCCGCAGCGGGTGGTCTTTTCTCGGGAAACACTGATACTTCCGCACGATGGAGCGATACTGTAAGTCTCCGTAGTAGTAACGTCAAGTTCATGCTAACAAGTCATAAGAACATGGTCGGAAAATTGTACAGCACCGTATACGGCCAGCCTCCCATCCATGCCTCAGTGGCCACTGTTCGAGATGCCGCTGAGAAACATGGCATCAACGGGCACGCGGCTGCGATACGATGGACGGCATTTCACAGCATTTTGGATGGGAAATACGGCGACGGGGTGATCTTTGGAGTTTCTAAGATAGAACAGCTTCACAAGACTCTGGACGCATTGGAGGCCGGGCCGCTCCCCACTGAGCTCGCTGAGGCTATCACTACCATATACGGGACAGTCGAGGGTATGGAACCTTCTTACCACCTCTAAGAGGGTCTGATTGTATGTGAGACGTATTGGTTCTATTCTACGGTTGATTTTCGACATATTAGTCGCCACGAACGGTGCTCCTCCTTATCTGGAATCAAACCTAGGTCAAGTCAACTAAATCGAAAGGACATGAAGGAAGCATTGAGCCAAGGGCGGAGGCGATGTTGGGAGACATACAAGGCAACAATGAATACCACTAGGATGAAATGTCCCATGTACTAAACCCTATTGCCGTTTAGAAAGTAAGAAAAAAGTTGATTCGTCTTGGCCAGAAATAAAACACGATGGTTCTGGCCATATCTATTCTAAGGTGTGCTCATACTTCCAACTAGGTTTTACAAATACCAAGATTGCCTAAGGTTCTTACAGCTTCTTGGTAGCCCAGCCAAGGCGCTCCTTGCCACCGTCAAACACAACAAATCCAGCCTTAAGAGCAATGTCGCCGAAGATACTGATACCAATCTGATCAGAAGACTGGAGACCACCAAAGCAAGAAGTAGATCCCTTAGAAAGAGGAGAGTAAGACATGAACTCGCCGGGGACGGTAAATTTGGTTTGTTCAACAAGAAAGCTGAAGGAGGGAAGCTTGGTGGCGCAAGGGAAGACGTAGCCACCAGCCTGCGAATTGTTCTCAGCATCCTTGACTTGGCCGTAGTAATCCTCAACAACTTGAGACGGGAGGAGAAGGAGAGTGGTGCCAGTGTCAGCAATGCCCTCAATGGGCGAAGAGCTGGCGTCGGCGTCCCCAACAGCGTAGCCTGGCGAAGTGAAAGACCAGAAACCCTGGCTACTGTCGACCTTAGTATACACAATTTCGCCGGTGTAGGCAGATTTGTCGATGTAGCCGAAGTTATATTTGCCAGGGGCGTTGTGCTTCAAGTCAGCAGTGAAAACAGCCTGGTCAAGGTGGGAGGTGGCGGTGTCGAAGAACGTCGTCTGCTTCTTGGGCTTGACGGTGTTGATAGAGCTGAAGGCTAGGCCGAGGAGGCCGTCCAGGTTGGACTCGGAAGTGAAGGTATCAGAGACAGTCTTGGCAAGCTCAACAGCCTGCTTTTGAATGGCGAGGCTACCGACGCTAACAACATCCGTGAAGACATCACCTGATGAAGATGATCCATCGCCATAGGAGATGGACCAAGTGGCACCGTTGACCTTCTCAGAGCTATTGCTCTTGGATGGGTCGTAAATGGCCTGACCCTTGACCTGGTTCTTCGGTGTCTCCGTGCTGAAAACCCAGAGGTCGGAGGAACCAGTGTCAAAGTCGAGGTTGAGAGTTTGAGGCGGGGAGCCGATCTGAACGGGAGTGAGATACTCGCTGTCGACCTTGTCCGAAGGGTTGGTGGTAGCACTACCGGTATCACGGCGTTGGTTGTCTTGAATCTTGCTCACAGCAGCGGAGAGATCCTTAGGGAGGGGAGCGCCGTACTTAATGTAAGCGCGGGCTAGGGCAAGAGGACCATTTTTAACAAAGTTTTCATTCCTGACCTGATGGACGGAATAATGCTTTTCGATAGGAATAGTGAAGGGGACGGCCGCAGCGGTGGCGGAGAGGGTCAGACCAGCTGTGAGAATAGAGTTAAGCGAAGGAGCCATCTTTAGTATCGGCGTTGGTGCGGAATAGATTCTCAAAACGAAAGGCTTAATGAGTGACTGTAAGTTCTTCGGAAATGAACGGAAATGTTCACTTTCTGGGTGATTTATGTTGCTGATGATGATTATACTCAGTTCGGGGATGGGCTTCACCACTCCTTTAATACTAATTCTCACGATGTGGGAGCTATACAAGGCATCTCCTATCTGATCCATTCTGGGAGTTGAAATCCTCCATTGGGAGGATTGATCTGCTACACCTTCCTAGACAAGTCAACCGATACTGGCGTGATCAGGACATTCATTCTCCAACGCGATTTGATCCGAGTCGCAGCCCACATGCAGGTATCTTCCTTCGACAGACAGCATTGGACCAACACCCAAGATTTGAAACCGGCAAACATCCACGGGAATTTTTGTTCAGGGGCCTTTGTTAGCTGGACTAGTTGGGAGCAAAAGAACCTGGTTCGCGATGAAGCACATCTACTGAGGCTCGGCGATAGCCACAGTTCCATTTCTGGTTCTTGGCGACCTACCAGAAAAGGAAAAGGCTTTGGTTTGGCGATCTTAACGACACAGGCCGCGTCAATGGCGATCTCGTCACGTATTTATCCTGCTAAGCATGATTGCTCGGCATCCGGCACTGACTGGATCGTACCCACTTGCAATTCTTGGCGATGACTGGCCAAAACTCCCGGCGCTTAGTGCTTTGAGTGTGCATGACGAGCCTCCTGCTCATTTGGTCTTGTCCGCAGCTCCATGACAATTGGCCCTTGCAGATGATTAAAGGCTTGGGTCTTTTGGTTGCCCCCGTACTGTAGCTTTATCGGGAAGTTTGATATCGGCAGGGAATGCGTCCCTGAAGATCTCTGCCGCACAGGGTACTCATTTCAAACTTTATGATAACCTACCCTAGCCAACAGTGTTGTTTCAATCTATAGTGTCCTCTATTGCCGCTGGGGATGGTCCTGCTTCTGAAATCGTACGGGGGTATGCACCGCCGCTGCCCTTGCGCTAGAGTTGCGTAGGTCCTGGAGGAGCGTTAGTGGACACCCAGTTGTACGGTTATTTATTTCGCCACAATGGTAGAGAAGTTGACACATTTAGCGACGTAGGATTGAGAATGTCAGGCTTCTTACTTCGTATAATGGTAGCCTATCAGCGTATCCCTTATGCGATGGTTATCGTTTACGGGAGTTTTTACACATCGGCCATCCGCATGCTGACCTAGCATTTCTACCATTTTTCCAGTAGCATGTCTCGATCACTATTGTGTTAAGTCAGGGATGGGGCGTGCTCACGCATCCATTTGAGGCCATATTTAGCTATTTTAGAAGGAATTGACTCTCCTCGTCAAGCAGATTAACCAAGCACACTTGACTCATTCATTTTGACCTAACTGTTGTTATTCCTTTGATTTTGTTTGGGAATTTAATTTTGCCGCGAAGTTCCTTTTTTTTATATTTTATATTTATGACTCCCATCAGGACCCATTTGATAAATAGCAATTTGCTCTTGACCTGCCTTTTCTACTGTTTTCAAATTGATAGCTTATGGAGGAACTATATTGAGGTCCGCTTCGACCTTGGGCGAGCTTATCATTTGTTTGGGAGTTGTGTTGCGTTTTCCCCTCCAACAGACTGTCCCCTCTGCAATAACATTGCACACCCAAATCGCCTAATGCACTGGCGAATAAATGATTTCTCGTCTAAAAACGCCTTGATGAGAGATACTAGATAATCGCATGACCATATACACTTATACGTTTTGAGATTTTGTAAGACTGGCAAACTTGAAGCTAATAATACCCTCTACAACAGTTCCACGTTAGAAGTCTATCCCCACTCAGCCCTTCTCGCCGGTGTTTAGGAGCGCAAAATACATCAAAAGTAAGGCCCTTTTGAGTTTCATGTATATCTTTGGTTTAAGAATACCTCATCTTGGATGGGAAGCTCTTAATGTGGAGCGAAAAACATGGTGACCTAATCCTAATACGTCAGGAACTCGCGCATAAGCGGACCCTGCTCTAACACGGTAAAACTCGACTTAGGCCAGTCGATTCCGTCGAAACGGGATTCGCTTATAATAGGTCTTTCCGTTTGTCCACATCCAAGCTCCACACGTCATTCATTTTTGAGTAACGCCGTGCTCGTTTAGGTGAAGGCAATGCGGAGGGAGAAACACCATAGACTTTTAGCAATAAGAAATGTTAGTCGAAGGGAGGAATAGACTGCGATTGGGGTGTAATATGACTCCAATCTAGACACCACTGAGCCTTCATGCTTATGTAAAGCATGCCGCTTTTGTTCAGGACATGATGTCATTCCGATGAATGTAGGGGTGCTGGACAGAACGAATAGCTGTAAATAAAAGATCTCAAGGCTTTAAACGAGTGGGATGGTCACGAAAATTCCTAAGGGAAACCTCGCCCAGATAACTGCTTCGAAGTACTACTGGGCGCCTTTATAAGTACCCTCTGCTGACTTGGGAACTCTCTCGCCCACGAAGCGCTCAAGATCAAAGACACGGACGCTGCTCACCCTACAGCCAGCCCTGGCACTCGACGAGCTTTGAACATCTCTGGTGGGATGCTGGAGTGGCAAACGGCCAAACGGAATCTAATTCCGACTGATAAGAGGTACCTGCAAAAGTGGCACGTAAGACGCGCAGTCTAAAATACTCTTCATCTTCTGTCCCTTCTGTCTCTTCTGCACCGCCTTTGTCTCGTCCCCATTTGCCTCTTTCGCTTCTTACTACCGGCTCCGTGGGCTATCTCCATGCGTCTTCGATTCACCCATCGAATCCGTCGACAATACAATGGCCAAGATTCACGGCTACCTCATTCTACTGCAGCAGCCTGCTTCCGTTCTTGCCACCGGCCTCGGACCTCACTCACCCCTTCGCACCGTTGGGATCCGTAACGTTATCACCAAGCTCCTTTCCATATGCTCATAGGATGCTATCGACGAGAGGACTGCCAAGCGGAAGCGGATCATTCCTATCCACTCCCCTTACTAAATAGCTATTTCCCCTAGGCGGTCGAAAAGATAGAGGCACTTATAACTTAAATCAGGATGATATAAGAGTGTACTAATTAGAGTATATTATAGATAGCATCCTGCCTAAGATTACATGATCTAATAGCTACACTTGATAGGGGTTGAAGAGAAGTTAATTCGATTCACAGATCTAAATATCTCACGTTCTTCTAATAAGACGTGACCGTTCATGCTATTGCCTTAAGGTCCCTAATAGATTCCATTTAAACCAAGTTCATCGTGCCGGAGACGCTTTAGACATCAAACGAAAGTCAATAGTGCACAGAAAATAACCAAGTTGTAGCCAGGCACTTACCCATCAGGCGCAAGCTTCATTAGTCTTCGTCATCGTCTCTGCAGCAGATTCCCTTGCAGCACTCAAAGCCAATATCGCAAAATCGGCCGCTTGACAAAAACCGGTAGCCATCGTTGCAACTATTGCAGTTGTGTGCCTTGGATCCAAAGTCTGAAATCTGGTAGCACGCTGGTTCGGCAGCGGCAAATGAGACAAAGGCCGTCGTGGCGAGCAGAAGGGTCTTGAAATGCATGATGATTGATATTCAGGGTAGGATAAAATAGTTGATGGGTAGATGAAGCGTGCAGTTGTGAGTGTGCAAAGCTGTGTGAGGAGAACACTTGTTGCAAAGGATTGGCGGTCAGTTTTATATCCATTCGAGGGCAATCAGAGGCTGCGTCAGAGGAGCTCTTTCACATCATTCCGGTCTTGTTCTGACGTAACGGTGTCACCTCGTTCTCTGTCTATCAGACATTGCGACGACGGCCCGGCCGCAAGTACGGATCATCGCAGGGGTGGTCGGCAAATGAGCTGGAAACTCTGGGGTTGGGTGTTTGAGGCCTGCAATTGTCCGAGACAAGAAGCTCCAAATGGCGGCATCAGCTAGCCACAGGCGAAGACCGCTGAATCGAAGCCAATCGCAACCCGATACACCTTTCTGCCTCTGCGTTATGACGCCTAGGCGTGACGGAGCTGAAAACAACAGCCCCAGCATTACGCATTCCGGTATGTCACTCAAGTTAGCAGAGGTGAGACTGTCTTAGGAGATCACTTTGATCCTGTTGTTCGAAATAGTGAGACGGTCAACAGAATGCCGTGAGAACATCTGTGAAAGGAATACGTCCACGATTTGGGGGTAGTTTTCACTGGAATTGCGCGGTATTAACCCAAGTCAATATGTCAACATAATGCTCCAGCAAACCTTGTCGCGACCCGCTGCGCCAAGACGGCTCTTCCCTTCCATTGGCGTCAGTGGAGAGGCAGATGAGGAGAGATCTGAAGCCAGCATTTGTCTCGGAACTTTGGAACAGTGGCCGTGAGCTGATTTCATCGCTCACGGCTGAGAATTCATCGATCACCACGGTGCATAAACTCCTTACCCTCTGTATACGCGTCAACTGGAACAGCTTGCAGGGCAGACATGTTCTGGCGCCCACCTCTGAATGATCTAATTGACATACAAAGAAGGGTAGGATCATAGCCTGCAAGTTGTTGAAGTGTCAATCAAGAGGGACACATCTGCTCCGGTCGATAGTAACATGAGGTTTGGCTTGATACTCGAATCATGGCAGTATATTGGATAGGTGTAACTTATAGAATGGCGAATGCCGCGTATGTGATGCTGTTTTACAACGGGTGAGGTAGCGAAAAGACAGCTCGGATGAATTAGACAAGGGTAAGTCGCGGCAAAAATGGCGGCCCATTGGCTCATAGCGGGGCAATGCCCAAGGCAAGGCCAGTATCAGATTTGAGTGACCACTACGAGCTTTACCTGGGGCATCGAAATGCTTCTTTAACGAGTCTTGGCCCTGTCAGATCATGTCCGGTCGCGGCGGAAGAAATGGCTTGGACAAGGAACAAGACCTGTGCGACAGTGCACTTTGAATGCACTACATGCATATTCTTAACAAACCTCATAGCTGCATCCCACTAAGCTAACACTCGTGACTTCCCTGGGAAACACTACTTAAGAGGACTCAATTCTAGAGGACTGTGCGCTCTCAATTTGACTGCTCTTTGCAGCGGACCATTTGATCTTTTGGGGCTAATTTTGCCTATCTATTCAATTTCCTTGATATCCCTGCTCCCTGCAGACCCTCATCTCCCCTCCTTAGTAGAATCTATATATATATGCGCGAGTGTGTGCTATAGCTTCTTGTAAAGTATATATCTTAATATCTTAGTATTCTTAATATTAATTAACTTAGCCTTAAAAGTAGACTTATATTAAGTTTAACTATAGCAAGAGAAAAATATTAATATATATAATAAGCGAGTGGGCGCAGACAAGCGAGTGGCACACAAATCCCTCAATTCTTCTTTTTTCCATTTGATCAAATGATTCTCAACAATAAACTGTATCTCAGCTAAATAAAGAAGCTAAAGTCCTTCTTGCCCTTTAAGCTCTTCAGCAAAATCTAAAGCTAAGCATCTAACGCGCTGCAGCTATCTATGCAGTCCTAGTAAGAACCCTTAGTCACCGCTAGAAGGGCATGCCTTCTCGAGCTAATATTATGCTTAATTCGCAGAAGCTATTAGACTTAGAGAAGTAGATAATTATTAAATATATCTTTAATTTAAATTCTTAAGGGTTTCCTTGGCATTTACTTATTATTAAAGAAATAAATAATTAATTACTTATTAAATAAGAGATAATATAAATTATAAGTAAGTGGCAGATCTAAGTAAGTAGTAGGAAATTTTTAACCTTTTAATTAAAAACCTTAATAAAAATATAATTAACTATTTAATTAATTAAAATTAATTATTATT
>JAMAKE010000233.1:0-22033 GCA_023628695.1 Nectriaceae sp. PG4201
CTTATATAGAATATAATTGCAAAATATAATATTAACTTAATAGATATCTTTAACTTTAATAAGATTAGCTTTATAATAAGTATAATTATAAGTAAGATAGTTATTATATATATAGAAAGGCAAGGAAACTTAAAATTAATTTAGCTTAGAAATTAAGAATAAGTTATAATTATTTAAGCTATTAATATAAAAGGCTAAGCTATTTAGCTATTTATTATAGTTTTAAGCTAATATTACTTAGCTAGCTAATATAAAGATAGTACCCTTCTAAGTAATTAAGCTATTGCTATAACCTTAAATAGCTAGACTAATAATAATATAAGATTAAAATAGCTCTAGCATTTTAATTAATATATAAAGACTTAATAAATTAATTGCTATTATCTATTAATTATTAATAGGCATAAGAGCTATCAATCAATTGATTTTAAGACTTATTATAAGGAAAATAATATTATTATACTTTATATATTACTTTATTTATCTTACTTACTTTAGCCTCTTAATATTAAGTATTTTAAGCTACTTAAAAAGGCATATAAATAGCAAATTAAGCATTTAATTAAATACTCTATAACTTATATTTTAAAGATTAACTTCTTCCTAGCTTTCTATGCTACCTACCTAGCTACTATAATAAAAAGCAATATTAAGAGGAGTTTTAAGAGAGCTAGCCTAGCCCCTCTAGACCTAGAAGCAATTATCTCAAAGCTTAATATATAACTATAGACTTTAATACCTATTAAGGAAGAGGCTAGCCTTCCTAACCCTTAAGTCTTAATAACTCTAAGGACTATTCTTAAGGCTAGCTCTCAATTTAAATATCTTAAAAGATAAATTAAAAGGCATTAAAGTAGCTCTCCTTCCTCTATTTTAAGGGCATTGAAGTCATTTTCTAAGGGAATAATAGCAATTATATATCAAGTAGCATTATTAAGGTCTAAGAATAAGCAACTTCAATAGGCAAATAAGGCCCTTAGTAAATAGCGGAGAGCTAAATGAACCTAACTGCAAAATAAAGGGAAGATAACTATAGAGAAAGGAAGAGATGCAATTAATTAAATGGAGATTAATATGCAACTATAAGCCAAATCGTTAGCGAGAGGGGGTCGAGGGAGGGGGGCTCAGATAAAGGAATGATGCTATGGAATTTGTAGATAGCCCGGTCATAATGCAAGGACTTGTCAGGAGGCTATTGAGCTATCTAAGGAAGAAGAGAGCGATTAATTTCAATTGATTGAATGCTTAGTTATGTTTTTATCTTTAGTTTTATCTTAGGGGTGAGGAAAAGTGCGTCGCTCGCTTATTTGCGTCGCTCGCTTATCAAACACGTTACCGAGACATGCAATTGACTATATAAGCGACTTGACGATTGGTCAGACTAGGCACCACCACACAACAAATAAGCGCTAGTTGGAACTACACCACCCTCCTGTGGGGACCAGGCCTAGCAAAGGAGTGTACCAGTGCGACATTGGAACTTAGTCTCCATTCTTACCCTTTTCGCGTTTTGCCTTGTAATCCCATTTTGGCTTTGGGTTGACATCGTACTACTCGTCAATGGACAACAAATCCTGGGTCAGATTTTGTGGTGTCACTGGGCCAACAGGGGTTCGCCTACAAGCCGTCGTCTCTGAGTCATGTGTTGCTACCGGTGGAATGTTCATATTTGATTTCAAACTCCGGATGAATGTTGATGGTGGCTTCCACATTGATGCCTTTTCCTTTGCCTTGAGGCAACTGTACGCTCGAATTCTGGTGCCGCCCTTGGCGAGGTTGGTGAAGGGCATGAGTGTCAAGCTACGCTTATAGTATATTCACGACCGGCCTTTTGGGATGCTCTTTCCAAAATTCGAAATCCATTGATAAAACTGCAGCCGCGAGAGCCGGGTGTAGTTGTAATGTGATGATGCAATCAACTAGGTTTGGTATGAACATGGATATCATCCATAATCGACGATAACGGCGTATGAGTACCAGCGGCCAACTGCCACATCGCTTTTCCAAGACCATCCAAGATTCTGGTTGCCGTCTGAGCCATAATGCGGTCGGTATTAGAGATGAGCAAGCAACGCAAGTGCTTGCCTTCTGGGTACGAGACCAGGTCTAAGTGAGGAGGCGGCACGAAGTCCTGATCTTGGGAGAAGCTAAGTTCTGACTTGAGTTGGGAAAGTCTGACTTCAGGGTGTTCATTGATATTTTGGTGCTGAATAGTCGAGTCAAACTCGAAATCGTCGCCATCCGGCCAATCGGTACAGCATTTTACAATTTCTTTGTAGCCAAGGGAGTCGGCTTCTCCAACATCCATGAACTGCTTCTGGACTTGGTATAGCAAGTCAGCTGAACTTTGGTGGGGCGGAACAGGGGTTCGTATGGGGATAATGTTTAGGCATGGGCCTACTATTTCTTCGATCCCACTGAAGTCAGAATTACGGCCGGCAACAACGTGACCGAACACAACATCATTCTTTCCGGTGATGAGCGACAGAATGATACCCCATGCGGCGCTGATAAGAGGTACAACTGTAACATTGCCAGGTAGGTCGGGAAGCTCCAACAGGCAATGCACTTCGACGCGCTGAGGTTTGGATATTGGATGAATCCCATCTGGATAAAGATTTGGTGGGAGGATTGTGGCAGACGAGCCCCGTAGCAATCTGGCCCAGTATCTAGACGACCGGGAATGATTATATGAGGCATATGAGAGGAAATGCGAAAAGTCCGGAGCAGTAGTTGCGGCCTTGCCACTACTATACATGTCGGCGAAAGATTGTACGATAATCGGTAGACTGATGCCGTCGTACTGTGCGTGTGATAAGCGAAGCATCATCCGATTACCTCGGGTAGAGTGTCTGAAAAGAATCACCCCAAAGGGAGGCTGATTGACTGACAGGTCTTTCAAGTCCTTGAGCCAAAAGTCGTGACAGAGCTGGTCCAAATCCCCGGTCACATCTTGTACGATAATTGAAATCCTGGTCTCACGTGGTATGACTTGCCAATTTCTACCAGCGAGAGACAAGAAGCGGGCCCGGAGAATTGGAAATGATTGTAAAGTTGAAATCCAACTCGTCTCAAAGCGTGCCAAGCTCACGGTACGACCCAGGTCGAGGTGGAAATAAAACCATCGTCGTCTAGAATTGAGTGACCGCTCTTGGAAGCTCGTAGTGGGTAGTATGTCCAGGACCTCATCGGAAGTGAGGTCAATCCCTAATGAGTCTATGGTCTCAAGAAGATTTGACTTCGTATCAGGGTCAACAAGAGTGACTAAGCCGGGTTCTTGATTGAGCTGTGCAGTGCTCATAGCCGCCTGGGACGCCAGTCCTTCGAGCGTATCGTAACGGAAAATGTCTGCTACTACGAGTCGTATACAGACTTTGCGAGCTTCTGCCACTACTTTCATGGCCGTGATAGAATTGCCCCCAAGCTGAAAGAAGTTGTCATCAAGTCCGACCGTTTCTGTCTCCATGTTCAACACTTGGGCCCATATCGTCTGTATATGCCTCTCCATTGGCGAGGCCGGCTGACGGGCAGGTAACTGCTTGGTTTTGCTTGTCGAGTCTCGTTCCATAAGTGCTCGATGGTCTACTTTACCATTAATGCTGAGAGGTATAGTATCCACAATGGTAAGTGTTTGCGGGATCATATATGAAGGCAACTGTGCCCGCAACTTCTGGTAGAGCTGTTCTTGAAGTTGTCGCTGGTCTTCGACGACCGGGTCGCTTCTATCACTACGAACAGTGATGAAACAGACAAGATATGGCTCCTGGTCCATGTGGCGATTGACGAGCGCAACTGCATCAGTCACTGAATTATGAACCCGCAAGACATGTTCAATCTCCCCAAGTTCGATGCGATGGCCCCGAAGTTTCACTTGCCCATCGATTCGGCCAAAAAATTCGAGTTGTCCATCGGTCGGTCGGTAGCGAACATAGTCTCCGGTGCGATAGGCACGTATCCTTTCTCCGTCGATCGTGACTGTGATGAACTTATCGATATCTCGTTGCGAGTCTGTATATCCTCTTGCCAGACCATCTCCAGTGACTATCAGTTCACCCACTACTCCCAGTGGCACAACACGCATCTGGCGGTCCACGACGTAAGCCCCGGAGTTGCTTATGGCTCGACCGATTGCGACCCCGTTTGTGCACAGGTCTGTTTCGGGCAACCTATATACCGTGCTGGTAACGGAGTTCTCGGTTGGTCCATATACATTCACAATTGCTCCCTTGATGACGCTCCGCAATGATAATAAATCGTCTGCGTATGCTTGATCTCCTCCCACATAGACTGTGTGTAGCATGCCGATAGTGCCAGGTGAGTCTAGCAGGCATCGCTTAAGGAGTGCTGGAGTAAGGGGCGCGGCCTGGACTCTCTCTCGGGTGGAGGTCCGGGTCAATGCTCGTTGATCTAACAAGTCCGCGTTGTCGACACATATCAATGTCCCGCCGTTTAGCAAAGTTGCCCAAATCTCCCATCCAGAGGCGTCAAACGAGGTGCTTATGATATGGGCCACTATAGGATTCTTTGGCAAGGGGTCAATCACATTACTTCCTTTGACCATTCTGATAATCCCACGTTGCTCTATCAACACCCCCTTGGGTACACCTGTTGAACCGGAAGTGAATATAGCATACGCGAGACTGGTAGGTGGAGATTTAGGAAGATCAATTCTCGGCGTCCGGTTCCCAGTGTGGTAGGTCCCATCGGTATCTTGGAGGACGTCCAAGATGAAGACAAATTCACCCTTGTCCAAAGGTAGGGATGACGAATCCACCTCAGTGCCTAGAAGAACCATCTTTGGACCCGTCAGAGTGGATAAGATGGTCTGAATTCGTTCTGCTGGAGTGTTTACGTCCAGGGGAAGGTAAGCCAGCCCAGCCTTGAGAATGGCCAGAAAAGCAACGACAGTATGACAAGATCGACCAGATATCACTCCAATGATAGTTTCTGGGGCAAAGAACTTTTCAGACAACCACCTTGCAATCAGGTCTGACTGCTGATGGAGCTGAGAGTACGTGAGCTGGTTAAAAGAGTCCTTGACTGCCATATGGTCCGGGGCCGAAGCAGCCTGCTGGCAAAACAGTTCAGCAATGCTGGAGTCTCTAGGATAGTCGCGGCGATCAATCTCGAGTAGTCCCATCTTGTTCAATGCTAGAGAAGCATCCTTAGTCAACAACGGCTGTAAGGCAATCTCTACTGAGGGCTGAGCGAGTGATTGTTCCAGCACAGTGTGGAAGACAGAGAGCATATTGCTAATCGTCTCCGCACAAAAAAGGTCTGTCGAGAAGACTAGCTGACCCTGCAAGCCTTCTTTATCTGGGAAAAAGTGGAGCTCGAGATCGAATCGCGAGTTGATTGAGAAGCCCATAGGCTCGGACTCTACTCCTTCCAATGTGAAATGTTCTAGCTCATGCCGGGCGTGGAGAGCAAAAGCCACCTGAACTAACGGTATATGTGAGAGATCCCTATTCTTCTGCAGCTTTGAGACGATCTTTTCGAACGGAACGTCCTGGTTGGCGAAGGAAGATATGGTCGTTGCGTGAACCTGTTGAACTAGTTGGTGGAAAGACTCATTTTCCACTCGAATACGCAAGCATTGCATGTTTACAAAAATGCCAATCATGTCCTTGAGTTCCCATCGATCTCGATTAGCGTTGATGGTTCCGATTGTAGCATCATGGGCGCCGGTGAGACGGAAATGTGTCGCCCGAAACGCTGCCAGGAGTGTTGTGAATGCTGTCACGCCGCGCGACTCGCAAAAGTTATGGAGCTTTTCGTGGAGCAGACCATCAATTCGGATGCTCTGGACCCCCCCCCTACCAGATGGAGTATCAGGTCGGGGCCGGTCACAGAGAAATACCGCCGGCTGACTTGACTCAAGATGGTTCACCCAATAGGCTAGCTGGTCACGATAGCCCTTCTGTTCTGCCTGTTGCTTTTGCCAGACAGAATAGTCCCGGTACTTGATAGGTAGCGGGTTGACTAGAGAAAGGGGCTCTTGACCACGAAGTGCAGCAGAGTAGAAAGTGGCAAGCTCCCTGTGCAGAATATCGAGCGACCATCCATCCGAGATGATGTGATGTAGAACGATACAGAGCACGTGGTCGAATTGTCCAAGTCGATACAGGGAGACCCTCCAGCCAGGTTCAATTTCGAGATTGAATGGGGTGGTCTCGTCTTTGATAAGCGCTTGCTCAAGGTCTTCGTCACTCCTGCGCGGAATATCAACCACGTTCAACTCTCTAGGCTGAAAGTCATGAACGAGTTGTACATTGACGCCATCCATAGAGGCGAAGGTGGTTCGCAACATCTCATGCCGGCGTTCCAACGCGGACAGTGCGATTCTTAATGCTGGTAATTGAAGAGGTCCACGCAGACGCACGGCGCAGGGTACGATATACGAAGACAGACCGGGATATAGTTGCTCCAAAAACCAGAGTCTTTGCTGAGCAAAGGACTGCTCGATTGGTCCTGATGTCTCCACGCAGGGGATACTGGCGGGGCGAGTCCTAGTGACCGAGAGGATCTGGCTCATGTCCTGCAGTCGCGGGTGGCGGAACATCTCAGCGACGGTCATCTCTCGTCCAACCTTGCGAGCCTCACTGACGACTTTCATAACCCCGATAGAATCACCTCCGAGCCGAAAGAAGCTGTCATCTAGTCCTATGGCCGATGGTTTGATACCAAGCACTTTAGACCATATCTCCTGCAGCAGCACCTCTTCCTGGGATGTTGGAGGGCGCTTGGGTCCCCGACCAGCAGCTTGGATGTTCAGCAGTTCCTGTAGAGAGAACGAGGCTCCCACTTCACGCAGCTGTTTGCGGTTGGTTTTGCCTGTGGTAGTCAAGGGAAGCTTGGACATGACGAACCCCACTGTTGGTATCATGTACCGTGGGAGATGCTCGGCCAGCCTATCCTCAACGTCTGCTGGTATTGGAACTACTGTCGATGTCGGGATCGACTCGATACTCCTCGCTTCTGGGTTGGGGGTGGACGAGAATGCTGCGAGGAGGGTGGACTTGAGGTTGTTGTCCTGGGATCGCGGCGTGATAAGCTCGACAATAACATGGCCGGCATCAGGCATGCATTCTCGAAGTCGGTGTTCGATCTCGCCAAGCTCAACACGCTGTCCGCGAATTTTGACTTGTATATCCTTGCGACCGATAAAGGTAAGCGTCCCTTTCTCGTTATATCGAACTAGATCACCCGTCTTGTAGAGTCTACCACACCGGCCCCGGCGGTCGGAAGTACCCCTTAACAACCAGGGAGGATCCTTAATAAAGGCTGTTGCCGTCTTTTCAGGTTCATTCAAGTAACCTTTCCCAACAAGAGGCCCCTCAAGAAGTAACTCGCCGGTACAACCAGGTGGTAGTAGATAATCATGGTTATCTGGATCGACAACCCAGGTAACGTGTCCAGCACCTTTTCCGATATGGGATATTTCCTCTAGTGCCGCAGCGTCATAATTAATAGTACTGATAATACTACCTTCCGCTGGACCGTAGGCATTAATAACCCGTAGTTTGCCCCACCACGGGAGAACGTCTTGAATAGACACGGCCTCGCCGGCCAAGATCAAGGTCTTAAGCTCCGGGAGCATGATAGGTTCTAGAAGGCGGGCAACGGTAGGCGTAAGATCTACAACAGTGGCGCGCATTGCCGCCATAGTCTTGCCAATATCCTCCTTTCTCTCCCTGTCAGAGGGAACGCAAACGCACCCTCCCACCGCCAACGTAGTAAAGACGTTGCGTATAGCAGCATCAAATGCATATGATGCAAAATCGAATACGCGGGAATCGCTTTCAAAGCCTAGATAGTGCGCGTGGTATTGTAAGCTGGAACAGAAATTCCCATGTGACAACATTACGCCCTTCGGCTGTCCAGTACTGCCAGACGTGAATACAACAGCCATGGTCGATGACGGTGATACAGCATATCCGGCTGGAGCATCTGAGGGGTTAAAAGTAGTCGGCATCTCACCGATCCCTGACCCACCGACATGGATCACCTTGGCATCGCCCGAAAGGCGTGAGCTGAGCTCTGTATTGGAGATGGATGATAAAATTATGCTCGGACTAGTTTGATCAACGATCTTTCGCAGCCGCTGCTCAGGTAGTGATGCATCAAGAAGCACAAAGGCACCGCCAGCCTTGACAACGGCCAGCATAGCCACTGCAGTCCACATAGACTTCTCAAAGCATAGCGGAATTAACATCTCAGGCTGCACATTCAGCTGCACGAGCTGGCACGCCAACTTTGTCGCATGCTGCTCAAGCTCGCTGTATGTGAGTTCACCGTCCCAGGCACTTATTGCTGCAGCTCCAGGCTGGGCCTTGGCGCGTTCACTTATTATGTCATGGACACAACAGTTGACTGGTGCCGGTACCGCTTCGTTCCATGCCCAGACTTGGTCGAGGTCCTGAGGTGTCATGGTTTCTATGTCGGCTAGTATATGGTGGGGTTCGACCGAATCCAGCTGATGCATGACACTTCCGAGGCGAAAGAGCAGGTTCTGGACAATCCATGGCTCGATGAGGCGTGAATCGAAGCTGGCTCTGATATTGATCTGCTCCGAACCAGGCAGTACCTCTAGCAACAGACCGTACGTATTGAACCACTGACTTTGGTCGCCGTAGTCCCACTTTCCCAGCACGTCCGTGGTGGCAGTTGTTTGCAGCGGTGGTTGAATCACAAGGAGAGTTTGGAAAGCACATGACTGCTGGCAGCCGGGAGACAGTTTAGCGATGTGTTGGAGCCCGGTTTGCTCAAACGGGATCATTTCTGTCCCTTCCTGCTGCACCGTGTTGAGGAAGTCGACTACTCGCTGCTTCTTCTCGAACCGGACACGCACCGGAACAGTGGCTATCGTAGGCGCAGCCATATCTTCGATGCCGGCAATATCCATGTGCCGCCCGAACGAGGTGACGCCAAACACTACGTCGTTTGAGTTGGTCATGCGGCCGGAAACCAATGCCCAGGCTGCCCGGGCGAGGGTTGACGTAGTGATGCCCAGATGTCGGTTGTGGGGATGTGGGACAGAATGCTCCGCCGTCGCGTCAGCCTGGGGCTGTCCGACAGAGGGCGACAAGGCTGGAAAGGGTGCAGATTCGCAGTCTTCTAGATATGTGCGCCAGAATCCTGCTGCCGCCTCCACACCTCGGGCCTGACTATGCTTGATAAACGACTGGAATTGAGGTCCGCCGTTGATGGACTGGCTTTGATATGCGCGGCTTATGGCATCAATTATCACACGCATAGACCAGCCATCGTAAAGTGCGTGGTGGATGGTCCAAACGAACCAGCGTTTGGTGTTTACAGTGTCCACCACCAAAGCATATCGAGTAAGTGGCTGGCCCATGTCCATGACCTGCCTACGGTCGGCCTCACGGTATCTTTCTAATCCGGTAGCCTCAATCCAAGGGATGGTCATATCCAAGACGACTTGCAAAAGTCCCATGGTATCATGATTGACGATCCTCGTGCGTAGGATAGGCATCTGGCGAGTAACCTCCTCCCACGCATTGCGGAACTTCTGGATAGAAACATTTGGAGATAGCTCTAGGGTAGCTTGCATTAGATAGTCACCAGGCCGCTTCATCGCCAGTGACATAAGACCCTCCTGAAGTGGTGTGCAGGGATAAATATCTTGAATGGCCACTCTACCTACGCCACAGCGGTCAGAAACATCCATGGCGAGCAGGGTTAAATCCGTGCCCTTGGCCAAGAGGGAAAAGGCAGCAACATTCTGTTGAACTGGAAAGGGCGTGGACGTTGCTCGATGAGCCAACTGACCCAAGGTCAGCAAACCCAAGACACCTTCAGCAGATATCTCGAGACCTGCTTGGCGAGCTTTGCTGACAACTTTCATAGTAGAGATCGAGTCACCGCCTAACTGGACAAAGCCATCATCAAGATTGATGGTGTTCGGTTTGATTGATAAAACTTGAGCCCAGATGTGTTGAAGCTTCTTCTCAGTTTCTGTTTCTGGCGGTCTGCTTAAACCTCGTGCTGAGGCCTGCACATCGGCCAATTGCTGAGTCGAGAAAGAGCTGCCTATCTCTCGTAGTCTCTTGCGGTCCATCTTGCCTGTGGTGGATATAGGTAGCTTGGGCATGACAATAAGCACGGCGGGGATCATGTAGCCCGGTAGATATTTGGCCAAGCTATCCTTGACGCTGGAAGTAACTGCCAAAACCTGGTTTTTAGGGGTACTCTGAGCATCGAACTTCACTCCGTTCGCTCCATCGCCCTTCTGGACAAAGGCGGCGAGCGTGGTGTTCACGTTGTTGCCTTTTGGCTTGATGAGTTCGACAATGACCTGTGATGTATCTGGCATGCATTTTAGTAGTCGATGCTCGACCTCACCCAGCTCGACACGCTGACCGCGGATCTTGATTTGAGTGTCCTTTCGGCCCACGAACCGAAGGGTTCCATCTTGATTGTACTTGACAAGATCGCCCGTCTTGTAAAGCCGTCCATGACGACCCACTCGACCTCCAGCACCCTTCTGTAGCCACGCCGGATTTTCGATAAAAGCGGCGGCGGTCTTTTCGGGCTCGTTCAAATAGCTTTCTCCAACAAGGGGACCCTCGAGGAGCAACTCGCCAACAGCGCCTATTGGCATAAGGCGATGATAGTTATCCGGATCGACGACCCAGGTGACGTGACCAGCACCTTTGCCTATATGAGTTATCTCTCTCGGTGTCGAAGCATCGTGATTAATAGTACTGGTGATACTGCCTTCGGCTGGGCCATAAGCCTGTATAATACGCACCCTACCCCACCACGGAAGGACATCTTGAGTAGAAACTACCTCGCCTGCTAAATATAGAGTTTCGAGAGTCGGAAGCGCAGTAGGATCCAAAAGACGCGCTACAGTAGGTGTAAGACCGGCAATCGTAACACGCATCGCTGCCATTACTGACGTAATGCTTTCTTTGCGTGCTTTGTCGGACGGAACACATATACAGCCTCCTGTGGTAAGCGTTGTGAAGACATTTCGTATTGCAGCATCAAAGGCATAAGATGCGAAGTCAAATACACGAGAATCCCTTTTAAAGCCTAATAGATGTGGGTGATACTTTAGGCTTGAACAGAAGTTGCGGTGTGTGAGTAAGACTCCTTTGGGAATTCCCGTGCTCCCAGAAGTAAATACAGCAGCCATGATCGAAGCCGGTGAAGCAATCTTTCCAGTCTGGAAGAGTCCTGCAGGGTCCAGGTTGACCTGCTTCTTCAGCTCGAAGCCAACCGGAACTACCTTGGCATTATTGGATAGGCGTGAACTGAGCCCCATGTTGGCAACAGATGAAAGAACCAGACTTGCTCCGGTTTGGCAGGTTATTGCCTGAAGCCTCTGCTCGGGCAGAGATACATCGAGCAACACAAAAGCGCCACCGGCCTTAACGACAGCGAGCATGGCGACAGTAGTCCACATAGACTTTTCGAAAAATAGCGGCACCAGATCACCGTGGGCTAGACCGTAACTTAACAGATAGTTGGCTAAATCTGTTGCCATCTGCTCTAGCTCGCCGTATGTGATTTCACCGTCCCAGGCACTCACCGCGATGGCCTCGGGTTGAGATCTGACACGGTCGCTCACCATCTCGTGAACACATCTTTCCACAGAGTCGGGAACAGTCTCGTTCCATGCCCAGATGTTGTCTAGATCCTGAGGGCTCACCAACCACAGCTCACTCAGTTTCTTGCCAGGGTCCACGTCGGCCAGATGCTGTATTACGTGATCCAGCCGCTCGAGTAATCCGCGTACCAGCCACGGTTCAATGATGCCCGAGTCGAAACTGGCTCTGGTCGTCATCTGCTCGGCCTCAAGCTCAACTTCCAACTTTAGGGCGTATGTGTTGAACTGGTGTATCTGCTTATCGTCCTCCCACGTGCCCAGCGTATCCCCTGTTTCTTTTGCAGGTGGTTGTACCACAAGCAGTGTCTGGAACATACATGCCTGGTGACAATCGGATGATATTCGAGAAATGTTTTGAAGCCCAGTCTGCTCAAAAGGTATCATCTCCGTGGTTTGGCCATGTACACTCTGCAGAAAGCCCTGGACGGTGGCATCGCGTTGTAACTGGATCCTCAGGGGTACAGTGGCAATAGTCGGACCAACGATATCATCAATGCCTGCGACTGGAGCGCTTCGTCCGGACACGACTACCCCAAATACCACATCGACAGAGTTTGTCATCTGAGCTGTGACCAGGGCCCAAGCCGCGCGGATGAGCGTCGAGGTTGTGATGCCTAGATCCTGTTCCTGGGGGTAGGGAAACGAGTGCTCGAGGTAAGTGTCTGCTCTTGGCCGTTTCGCAGATGCCGGGAGGGCTGGGAATGGAATAGCCTCGCAATCAGCGAGGGTGGTGCGCCAGTACTCATCCGTTTTTGGGTCCTGACTGGAGTCTTGGATATACTTGAGGAATGATTGGAACTGTGGTCCTTGCTCGATGGCCTGGCCCTTGTATACACGGTGGACAGCGCCCAAAATAAGAGATATGGTCCATCCGTCATATATAGCGTGGTGCAGTGTCCAAACGAAACAAAGTTCACCATTGGTGTCATCATCTCTAATAAGTGCGTACCGGGCCAGGGGTTGTCCAAGGTTCATGGGCTGGGCTTTGTCAGCCTCGAGGTACGAGTCGAGCCCGGTGGATTTAACCCAGTGGACGTCGCTATCAACAACAACCTGTAAAAGGCCGTAGTCATGGTGATGAACGATACGCGTACGTAGAGTGGGGGTTTGTCGAACCACCTCCTCCCATGCGCTGCAAAAGACGGATGCATCAACATCGGTCCGCATTCTCATAACACCCTGCATAATGTAATTCTCAGGCTGCTTGAGCGTCAACGATACCAAGCCCTCCTGGAGAGGCGTACAAGGGATCAGATCTTGTATACGATTCTCGTCAAGTTGATATTGAGCGGAAAGATTGCCAAGTAAGGAGCCGACCTTGCAGTCAGGTCCCAGCATTGAGAAGGGTGCAATGTGCTCTAATTTCTTTACCACAACGCGAGCGCGGCTGGCAACACTGTGGAGGGTAGGATCGCGGAAGATGTCCGCAACAGCTAACTGGAGACCTGCCAGGCGAGAGGCGCTGACGACCTTCATAGCAGCAATCGAGTCGCCTCCAAGCTGCATGAAGCTGTCGTCCAGACCGATTGCCGATGGGTCGACGCCAAGCACCTGGGCCCAAACTTGCTGCAGCTGGCGTTCAACATCTGTAAAAGGCTTCCGTTTGATCTCTGGCTGTGCTGTTCGCGCCGCAGCAAGCTGCTGTATGGAAAACGACGCACCAATCTCTCGGAGTTCTCTGCGGTTTATCTTCCCCGTTGTTGTTTGGGGTATTTTCTTCACGGCGAAGAAGACGGATGGTATCATGTAGCTGGGCAGATGGGCAGACAGGCTTCTCTCGAGCTCAGCAGGAACCTGGAGAATTTTGACAGGACCGTGTATCGAACCGCGCTTGTGTGTCTCAGCGAATGCTGCCAGCACGGGGGCAGCATTGTCGCCCTGGGGTACAATCATTTCAGCTGCAACTAAACTTGCATCGGGCATTGATTCCCGTACACGATGCTCGACTTCTCCAAGTTCGATGCGCTGTCCGCGGATCTTGACTTGCATGTCCTTGCGGCCGATAAAAGTAATTGTCCCGTTCTCATTGTATCGGACGAGGTCACCTGTTTTATAGAGCCTCCCACGCCGGCCCGGGCTGTTTGGGGTTCCTCTCGATAGCCATGCCGGATGCTCGATAAACGCGCCTTCTGTCTTCTGGGGCTCATGTAGATAACCTCTTCCAACCAGGGGTCCCTCGAGGAGGAGCTCACCAGGACAACCCAATGGCAGCAGGCGATCATGATTACCTGGGTCAACAATCCAAGTGACTAGCCCAGCGCCCTTGCCGATATGCATAGTTGGTTCAAATACCAAGGCGTTAGGATTAATCGTACTATGAACAGTACATTCGGACGGACCATAGGCATTGACAACTGTTATCTTGTTCGTCCAAGGAAGTGCGTCTTGGACCGAGACAGCTTCACCGGCAAGGATCAAGGTTTTAAGATCAGGAAGTGAAGCAGGTTCCAGCAGACGTGCTACGGTCGGCGTCAGGTCTGCCACTGTCGCTCGCATTGATGCCATAGAGCTGACAAGATGGTCTCGGC
The DNA here is from genome assembly GCA_023628695.1 of Nectriaceae sp. PG4201. Taxonomy (NCBI): domain Eukaryota; kingdom Fungi; phylum Ascomycota; class Sordariomycetes; order Hypocreales; family Nectriaceae; species Nectriaceae sp. PG4201. The sequence goes on from JAMAKE010000233.1 coordinate 14,167, forward strand.
GATCTGTTTCGGATGGAATACACAGACAACCTCCCGTTATAAAGGTGGCGAAGGCATTATGTACGGCGGCATCGAAGCCGTATGATGCAAAGTCGTACATCCTCGAATCCTTGACGATTCCCAGCAGCGTTGCTTGGTACTCTACACTAGAGCAGAAATTACTGTGCGTCATCAGCGTTCCCTTTGGCACTCCCGTGCTTCCAGAACTGAAGACAATGAACATGATCGCCGACGAGGGCTGTGGCCTATGAAGACCTGGGCGCGCTGCAGTGGCCGCGCATAAGTTGTTCCCGACGTCCCCATTGACCTGGATCACGGATTTGGATAGGCGTGAACTGAGGGCTAAATTTTCCCGTGACGATAAGATGAGCGGGGCCTCGACATTTTCCACGATAGTTTTGAGCCGCAGTTCTGGGAGGGAGACATCGAGCATTACAAACGCGCTGCCGGCCTTGAGAACACCGAGCATGGCCACCGGTGTCCACATTGACTTCTCAAAGCACAGCGGCACAATTGTGTCACTTTTAACTCCCGCGTTGACCAGTTGATCTGCCAGCCGCGTCGCCAGCTGGTCTAGTTCGCTGTACGTGAGCTCGCCGTCCCATGCGCAGACTGCCGGCGCGTTTGGCCATGTCTGCGCGGTCTTCTCGACCATCTCGTCCACGAAGTGGTCGATCGCCTGCGGAACCTCGGCGTTCCAACTCCAAATCTGGTTCGAGTCCGCAGGGGTCAGCATATCGATGTCCGCCAAGAATCTATCGGGTGGCCCCTGAGCCAACTGTTGCAGAGCCTCCTCGAGACGCATCAGCAGCTTGCGGACCAGCCACGGCTGGATGATGCATGAGTCAAAGTTGGCTCTGACCGAGACGCCTGTCGAGTTAAGTGTGGCTTCAAGCATGAGTCCATAAGAATTGAACCATTCAAGTTCTTCACGCCAAGACCCAAATACCGTGTCAGCGCTGCTCCGTTGCTGCTGGGGCTGGACGACGAGCACAGTCTGGAACATGCAGGCGCGCTGGCAATCGGAGGACAGCTTGGCAATACGATGTAGGCCAGTCTGCTCATACGGCATCATCTCCATCGTCTGCTGATCTATCATTCGCAAGTAGCTTGATATACTTTGGTGTCTGTCGACTTGCACACGAAATGGGACTGTTGCAATAGTCGGCCCTGTCATCTCATTGATGCCGGCAAGCGGTGCATTTCGCCCGGAAACCACAACACCAAACACGACATCATCGGCCATTGCTATATCGCGAGCGACTAAAGCCCATGCGGCCCGGATCAGCGTTGAGGCAGTGACGTCTGCCGACTTTGGTTGCACGAGTGGCAGCTGGAGTTCCTCTAGACTGTCTGCGACCGGCTGCTTGATTGAGGGAGGAAGCGTAGGGAATGGCACGCTCTCAAGGCCTTCCAGTGTCCTTCGCCAATACTCGGCCATCTCGTCTTGGTCTTGAGCCGCCAAGTACTTGATGAAGGACTGGAACTGCGGCTTTGGCGCGACCTGGACTCCTGTGTATGCACTATACACCTCCTGAATGATCAGGGGCAACGACCATCCATCAAAGAGGGCGTGGTGCAATGTCCATACAAACTGAATGGGCTTGCCAGCATTGCTTTCGATAATCGCGAATCGGGTAAATGCCATGCCAGGGTGCATTAGTCGCTGTCTATCCGCGACAAGGTACTCCTCGAGTGAAGTCGACTTGAACCACTGGATGGGTTTATTGATCACTGCCTGCAATAACCCAATATTGCGGTCCTCAAAGAACCGAGTGCGCAAAATTGGTGTTGACTGAACGACCCGTCTCCATGCCTCTTGGAAGGCCTTGATATCCACATCAGGTGATAGATTCAAGATGCTATGTAAGATATAGTCGCCAGGGTGCTGTAGTGAGAGCGAAACGAGGCCCTCTTGTAGCGGCGTACACGGGTATAGGTCCTCAAAGGCGGCTAATTCAATCTGATGTGAGGTAGAGAAGGATCGTACGAGGGAGGAGACGTCGTGACTCTCATGCAAGAGGGAAAAAGGCGTAATATCAACCAAGCTGCCGTTTGCCACCACCCTTGCTTGGCTAGCAACCCCGGTCAAGGTACGCTGGCGAAAAATATCTGCCACCAAAAAGTGCCATCCGAGGGCCTGGGCCTCCTGAACGACCTTTATGGCGGAGATGGAATCGCCACCAAGCTGGAAGAAACTATCGTCTAACCCGATTGTCAATGGGCTCAAACCAAGTTGCCGGGCCCAGATCTCCCGTATCGTGCTCTCGGCTACTGATGCTGGCTCCCTCTTAATCCCTTGACCGGCAGTATGTTCAGCGAGGCTTTGGGCCGACAATGTGGCGCCCATTTCGCGCAGCCCTTTCCTGTATGTCTTGCCCGACGGTGTCAACGGTAAATGGCCTATGGAGAGGAAGGTAGTGGGGACCATATAAGAAGGCAGCTCTTCGGCCAGTCGATCCTCCATCTCCTTGGGGATTGCAAAGATGCTTAAACTGGGCGCTTCTGGTATCTCGATGCCAGCTATTTGACTTTTGTCTCTCGGCACAATGAAGGCTACGAGTCTCGGGCGCGCATTTTTACCGCTGGGTGTGATCATCTCGGCTACTACCTGCTCGACATTTGCCACATGGCGTCGGATCTTGTGCTCAATCTCTCCAAGTTCAACTCGTTGTCCGTGAATCTTGACCTGGGTGTCCTTGCGACCCACGAATTGTAGGTTCCCGTCTCCTTGATATCGTACCAAGTCGCCCGTCTTGTACAGCCTCGTCTGGCGTCCCGGTTGACTTCGAGTACCTTCTTGCAGCCATTTTGGGCTGTCAATAAACACCATTGCTGTCTGCTCCGGCAGGCTGAGATACTCCAGACCGACTGAAGGCCCTTCGAGATATAGCTCGCCGATACACCCAAGCGGCATCAGACGATTGTGATTTTCTGGATCAACAACCCAAGTAACAAGCCCTGATCCCTTCCCGATGCAAGTAGCCTCCTCGGAGCTTTTGGGGGCGCAATTGATCGTGCTAGCCAGAGGGCATTCACTCGGTCCGTAGGCATTTATAATAGTAGTCTTGCCCCACCACCTCTGAGCATCTTCGGTGTAGACAGGCTCACCAATGAACATCAGCTTCTTCAGGTCCGGAAGTGCAGAGGGATCCAGGAGGCATGCCACTGTCGGGGTCAGGACAGCGAAAGTGGCCCGCATCAATGCCATGGCCTCGCTGATATTGCCTTTCCGGTGCGTCTCAGATGGCACGCACAAGCAACCCCCAGCAATAAGTGTAGCCAGATTATTGAGAATAGATATGTCAAAAGCATACGAGGCAAAATCGAAGACTCTAGATTCCTTGTCAAGGCCAAGTAGTTGGAACTGATGTTCGAAAGCTGAGCAAAAATTGCTGTGGGTGATGATCACTCCCTTGGGGGTACCAGTGCTGCCGGATGTGAAAACTACATACAGAGGTCTGAGAGCTGCCTCTTGCTTTCTGCTCGGAGGTAGATGCGAAGTGACACTCAGGCCCTTGAGGGAACCTTCGTCAACGAGGACAACTATGCTAGCCAACCGAGAACTTAGAGATCTACTTGCGACTCCAGTTACGATGAGACTTGCTTTGACTTGTCGTATTATAGTCTGCAGTCTCTGTTCGGGGAGCGACGGATCAAGCAGCACAAAGGAACCGCCCGCCTTCAGGACGCTGAGGATAGCAACCGTCATCCACTTCGATTTTTCAAAACATAAGGGTACAATCATGCCATGTCGAACCCCTAGGTCGACGAGTTGAGCTGCAAGTTGGTTCGCAAGGTGATCCAGTTCGCCGTACGTCAGCTCGCCATCCCAGGCACAGATTGCCAATGCGTCGGGCTGAGCCTGCGCCGTTCGTTCGATCAAATGATCAACGTATCGATTCATGGCTGGAGGAACAGTGCTGTTCCACGCCCAAATCTGGTCGAGTTCTTGGGTTGTGACCATCTCGACACCAGGGTCGGTTTGCAATGCTCCGTTCCTGACAGGGTCATCGTTGCGAGTTGTAGCTCTCACCTCGTGGACGAGAGCACTCTTAGAACCCCGTTCGGCGTTGCTTTTTATTCCGCCTAGGGTTTCCATTCTGGGTTATCCCGAGTCTGATAGTAAGATGTTGAGATTGGCGAAAGCGTAAGACATAAACCTTTGTTATGGGAATCGTCAGGGTCTTATATGCAATGGACCAGCAACGTGTTGGGTCATTCATTCTTCTTTAAGGTCAATCTTCAAGACTTTGCAAGCTACGCTAAAGTATTGTGAGACATAAGCCATCAGCATATTCATATAGCGTATTAGATATTGACTCTCTTTTCGAAAATGACCTGCCTCCGCCCGGGCCACAAGCAGGGGTGGATTGCATCAAAGCGGCGCCCTAGACCAAAAGTAGATTATCCTCCGCCGCTCTCTCTGCCCCTGGTAGGTGGTGTCAAAGGAATCGACATCTACCCCTCGGTACAAGACAATACCTTATACTAATGGCGAGCTGATTGCTGGATAATGTCGTTTCGTGTACCTTTGTTTGGTTTGCGTCGCTGGTGTGATCTACGATGGAGACTGATGACCACCGGAGCGATACGGCAGTTGATCCATCCGCTAAGACGCAGCTAATAATCAATAAACTGCTTGTAGCGTCCTCTTACATAAGGAAATGAATAGGTTACCAGCCATGTGTTGGCAAACCTGGCTTATTCAGTTGACGGTCTTTAGCAGACCACGCAAACATTATTGGCCATTTACCTAATCCGGCTAGCCAATATCTCATCTCATGTTCGTCAAACGCCTGGGTGATGTTGTTGGGGGATCATAATAAGGGTGATCCCTGTTTTACATCCTCTCTCCTCACAGCCTTGTCCAGGACGTCTGCACTTGGGCTGGAGGCATCTTGCAAAATTGATGATCTGAGTATTTGCCGTCGTACGGGCCCCAAGTCCTCACCAATTATGCAGAAATTCAATAGCACAAGGCCATTTCGGGAGCCTGCGACAAGGGCATATCCCCTTTAGGCGCTGGTCAGGGCGGTGTGGTCACTAGCGGGCCGCCCAAGGCCCAGACAGCAGCTGAATTTGGAAAAGTGGCAAAAAACCAAGCATAGCCTGCAGATATTGATTGATGCAGTTCGACTCCGTTCGATAGTTGGTGCAAGTGGTGCAAGTGGCTAGCTAGAGGAGGGTTGTGACGAAGGCCAGACCAATGCTGAGATCAGGAAGCGCGGGTTCATGCATGTGGCAACTCAAGACCGTGGATCTATTTCTTAAGCCGTGTTCTGTGTATTTCTTCGGTTTTTTGGCATCGGTCTCGAACAAGTGCGGTGAACTCGTGGTGGCGCACGAACTGGTCTAACTATTACCCATCGCTACGGGCCGAAGCGTCCTGTTCGCCTCTAATAGGAAAGGCCCCAGGAATAGTTGAGAGCTGACTCTGACCGTTACGGCTGGCTGTAGCCAAGCTGAGACCTGTGTAAGGCTACGGGCGGCGCTTTGTTTAGAAGCAGTAGATGTGGTCGATGAGGGGCGTCGACTCAGGAGGAGAAGTGCATGAGGAAAACTGAAGACGGATACTTTCGACAGCTCATGTGAAGTTACTGTGACATGAGTTTGGGAACGCACAGCAGCTTGTGGACCAGCCAGCTTTACACAGGCACAAACCACTAAAGGGTGGGGAAATTCGACGTTGGGGTACCAGGACAAGTTCCTTGACTTTGTTCTTGATAGTTTGTTTTCCAGCCTCCAAGCCCGATGCACGGCTCCTTGTCGTCCAGGCAGGTATTCAACCAGCTTCATAATCATGGTATGGTAGAGAACTCTCTCCACTAGTTTTTCATCATCGCATAATTTCTTCCTCGAAAGTATCGTTATTCTTCGGATCATAAACGACAGAAGATATATACCCTGAACTGCTCAATTGAGTCGAAACTAGATGAGAGCGCATTTGAGTGAAGCGGGCTGAGCACCTCATGTCCATCCATGCTTGGCGGTGGCTACTGTTAAGATGGTGTTAAAGGCGTAGTTTCGACGTTATCTGTTTCAATTAGCTAGTTTGAGCGTATTTATTCCTTTCCTATGGGCTGTCCTTAAGTAGCTAAAGCAGGTCTCAATTGAATGAGTAAGCAGCCCCATCCCGGTCACCGACATAATAGGCGGCAGGGACTGTTAACCCTTTGATTAACGGCGGTGTTATCCCCGGTCTGATCTCAGCACTTGACAGAGTATGAGGCAGGACTGTAATCGAAGCAAATAGTCCAGACTAAAATATATCCAAGTATCCAAGAATTGCAGACAGTGCTTTCCGGGCGTTAGATTTCTCGCCAACGAAAAACCAGCTAGGGGCAGATGCACGCAAATCTGGATGGCAAGTTACTGCCTGGCTTTAAGAGCTTTGAATGATTGGATAGACGGATGGATGGAAGGATTAATAAGAGCCACCTGTTTGAACAGGAGCGGCGGAGAAGCGAAGCAGCCCCTGTGATGCGCTAATTCTATTGACCCAGCGGCTGTTGCTCGAGATGAAGATCATGAAACCCATTGTAGCTTGCGCATGTGCTGACTCTCTGCGCCGCTGTCCTAGCTATAGCAAACCCGGTCCAGTCATCCAGCCATCAAGTGTCTTTTAGCGAAGCCAACAGCAACAACATGACGGGCGCGGTCAACGACAAGGTGCCTGGGCATAGTGGCGCCATGTATGGCCCCGTGCCCAAGGAAGACTAGATCTTCAAAGTTGAATTTCTTTGATATTGCCCCAACTCCCATTATTGCGTATGCCTTATTCTTAGTCTAGGTCGCAGTACTATAATGCTGACCTTGAGCTGGTGATTGCATGTTCTTTATCTATCTTTGCAGCTACCTCCTTTAATCAAAGAAGGAGCTGGGCTTCTCTGACGAGGACCTTATCAATGCAACCTTAAAAGTTAATAGATTTAGTTATTTACCTAGACAATAAATATAACGAGACCTAGTCTATAATGATACTATTTAAGACTATGGTTTAATGATATTGCCTACCTTATTATTTGCAATAATATATATGATAAGCAAGTGGCATAGACAAGCGAGTGGCGCACTTTTCTTAACCTTCCAATTAAGAATCTTAATAAAAATATAATTAACCATTTAATCAATTGAAATTAATTGCTATCCTCTTCTTCAGAGGTCTCAATCACTATCTCATAGGTCCTTGAGTTATGACTAGGTTGGCAGCAGAGCCCATAGCGCCTTTCCCTTGATTGTGCCCCCCTTCATTGCCCCCCATTTTCAGTCAATTTAGCTCCTCCCTTAGCAGCAGGGACTATTTAATTAATTGCATCTCTTCCTTCTTATATAATTATCTTCCCTTTATTTTATAGCTAGGTCTACTTTGCCCTATGCCTCCTGCTAAGGGTCGCATTTGCTTGCTAAAGGATTTAATTCTTAGACTTTAATAGGGCTACTTAATGCATTATAGCTTCTATTCTCTTAGCAAGAGAGCTTAGAGCCCTTAAAATAAAGGCTAGGGAGCTGCTTTAATATCTATTAATTTGCCTTTTAAGGTATTTTAATTGAGAGCTAACCTTAATTATAGTCTTTAATATTAAAGAGACTTAAGGGTTAAGGAGGCTAAGCTCTCTTGAGATAAGTATTAAAGTTTATAATTAAATATATTAAGCTTTTAAATAATTAATTTTAAGTTAAGAGAAATAAGCTTAGCCCCTTTAAAATCTCTCTTAATATTTTCTTTATAAAGAAGGCTTAAAAGGTAATATAAAATGCTAAGAAGAACTTAATCTTTAAAATATAAATTATAAAGCTCTTAATTAAATACTTTATTTACTTATTATATATTTATTTAAATAGCTTAAAGTAAGTAATATTAAGA